>SJYC01036517.1:0-18883 GCA_006408675.1 Madoqua kirkii | reverse complement strand
ATGGGACCGGTTGCCATGATCTTCGTTTTCTGAATGTTGAGCTTTAAGCCAACTTTTTCACTCTCCTCTTTCACCTTCATCAAGAGGTCCTTTAGCTCCTCTTCACTTTCTGCCATAAGGGTGGTGTCATCTGCATATCTGAGGTTATTGGTATTTCTCCCAGCACTCTTGATTCCAGCTTGTGTTTCTTCCAGCCCAGCGTTTCTCATGATGTACTCTGCATATAAGTTAAATGAGCAAGGTGAAAATATACAGCCTTGATGTACTCCTTTTCCTGTTTGGAACCAGTCTATTGCTCCATGTCCAGTTCTAACTGTTGCTTCCTGACCTGCATACAGATTTCTCAAGAGGCAGGTCAGGTGGTCTGGTGTTCCCATCTCTTTCAGAATTTTCCACAGTTTATTGTGATCCACACAGTCAAAGGCTTTGGCATAGTCGATAAAGCAGAAATAGATGTTTTTCTGGAACTCTCTTGCTTTTTCCATGATCCAGTGGATGTTGGCAATTTGATCTCTGGTTCCTCTGCCTTTTCTAAAACCAGCTTGAACATCAGGAAGTTCACGGTTCACATATTGCTGTAGCCTGGCTTGGAGAATTTTGAGCATTACTTTACTAGCATGTGAGATGAGTGCAACTGTGCAGTAGTTTCAGCATTCTTTGTGGCACGGACAAAGATAATAATAATTAAAAAATCGATACGGAAAACCAGATGACTCACAACAGCTAAGACAAGTTTGGAAAACAAGAATACAGTTGAAAATTTGTATATTACCTTGTTTCAAGACTTACTTTAATGCTATTGTAATCAAGACCTTGTGGTACTGGCAAAATTGTTAGGGGAAGCACACTGATTGAAACCGCCCATCCTGGCCAGGCACCATAGTAACCATTCGCATGAGCTGTTTTATGCCAGGAGATCCTGATAAGGAATACAGAACTAATAAGCCACCACCAACTGGAAGAGTTCGGAAAAGGTCGAAAGGAGACACTGCGTGTCCGTCCACTTTCCAGAATCCCTCTCACTAGCATCCATCTTGGCTGAGTGATGTGTGCGCCACCAGGAAAGACTGAATTAGAATAATTGGCCAAAGACCACCCAGAAACTAATCCCATCACTATAAAACCCGAGACTGCGAACCAGGTGGCGGAGCAGTTCTCCTGGGTTCCCTTACCCTACTGCTCTTTACCTGGGGGCCCTTTCCCAATAAAATCTCTTGCTCTGTCAGCACATGTGTCTCCTTGGACAATTCATTTCCGAGTGTTAGACAAGAGCCCAGTTTCGGGCCCTGTAAGGGGGTCCCCGTTCCTGCAACAAAATGATAGCCATCAATCTATGGAACAAAACAGTATCCATAAATACAGCTACACAGAAATGTATTTACCGATTTTTTTACATAGGTGCCAAGGTAATTCAACAGAGAAAGAGTAATGTTTACAACAAATGATGCTGAAACAACTAACTAAACATCCACATTAAAAATATGAATCTCAACAAACATCTTGTACCATACAAAGAAATTAAAATTATTCACAATGGTTTACAGATCTAAATGTAAAAACTAAAGTTAGAGAATTTCTAGAAGACAGTAAAAGAGAAAATTTTTGTAAGCTTAAGTTAGACAATGACTTCCAGACAGCAAACATAAAGAACCACCTGTAAAAGAAAAAATTAAACTTACGTTCTTTTTAAAATACTGTTAAGGAAACAGAGTAATCACAGCTGGGAGAAAATATTTGCAGTCATATGTATAATAAAAAACCTTGGGTCCAGACTCTATAAAGAACTGTCAAAGCCCAATCATAAGAAAGCAAACAATCAAATTTTTAAAGTGTGAAAAAGATGTGAACAGACACTTCATCAAAGAAGATATGGTTAGCAGATAACATGTAAAGACGTTCAACACCATTAGGCAATGAAAAACACAAATTAAAACCACAAGTTTTTGCTGCTGTTCAGGTGTTAAGTCGTGTCTGATTCTTTGTGATCCCATGCACTGCAGTCTGCCAGGCGCCTCAGTCCATGGGATTTTTCCAGGTAAAAATACTGAAGTGGGGTGCCATTTCCTCCTACAGGGGGTCTTCCCAGACCAGAGATCAAACCTGCATCTCCTGCACTGGCAGATGTATTCTTTACCACTGAGCCACCTGGGAAGCTCCCAATCACAATGCTGCTGCTGCTGCTGCTGCTGCTGCTAAGTCGCTTCAGTCGTGTCCGACTCTGTGCGACTCCGTGGACTGCATCCTATTAGGCTCCTCTGTCCATGGCATTTTCCAGGCAAGAGTACTGGAGTGGTTTGCCAATGCCTTCTCCTGTAACTGCATAGTGATACACCAATTCAACTTACTGCTATGGGGGAAGAACACCATTTATGAGACATGAAGACAAAGCACAAAGCCGACTAACGGTACACACGCTGTGGACCACAGCATGGCTATGACTAGAGCAAGTGGGGTGGCGGGAGAAGGGAGATGGATGGGTAAACTACAGCCTTGGGGGCAGTGGGGGCGGGTCTAGATTGACGACGACTAAGCAGACAATAGGATGTGACAGGAAATCAAAACCAATGATGAAAGCAAACACACTGTCAGAGAACTCCAATAGCAAGGAAAACATACAGAACTGTTCTTTAACAAATATTCGGAATGAAACCAAGCAATAAGAATAAAGAAATCGCAATACGATACCACTACACATCCTTCAAAATGGCAAAAAAAGAAAAAAATCTGCCAATACTAAGTACTACCAAGCATGGAAAGCACTGCTGTTAAGAATAAAAAATGGTGTGAACATGTTGGAAAACAGCTTTAACTTAAGAGAAATGAAAGTACATGTCCAAACAAAAATCTGTATGTGAATGTTTCCAGCATGTTTATTCATAACAGCCAAAACCTACAAACAATCCAAATGTTCATCAACAAGTGAATGGATAAACAAATTGTGGTAGATCCACATAGTGGAATCAGTTCAGTTCAGTCGCTCAGTCGTGTCCGACTCCTTGTGACTCCATGAATCGCAGCACGCCAGGCCTCCCTGTCCATCACCATCTCCCGGAGTTCACTCAGACTTGCGTCCATCGTGTCAGTGATGCCATCCAGCCATCTCATCCTCTGTCGTCCCCTTCTTCTCCTGCCCCCAATCCCTCCCAGCATCAGAGTCTTTTTCCAATGAGTCAACTCTTCACATGAGGTGGCCAAACTACTGGAGCTTCAGCTTTAGCATCATTCCTTCCAAAGAAATCCCAGGGTTGATCTCCTTCAGAATGCACTGGTTGGATCTCCTTGCAGTCCTCAAGGCAATAGAGAGCCCATTCATTGACATTTAAACCTTGGTCTCCGTTGTTTCAAATTTCATGTTTTTCCAACCTCAACCCCCCTCCCCACTAATTTAATTATTTCTCATCCTCAGCCTTCGTAACATTGATACTTGGTTCAAGCTTCTATTAAGAAAGCTATAAAGTGACTTTTATAAGGACACAGTGGCTATTCAACTATTTGTAAATGAACAAGAATTAGTTGCATTTCCTGACAGGAGAGGTAGCACACGTTTCAAAGGTGACAATTCTTCACTTCAGAAAGGGCCTATCTAAAAAGGCAAGGCTTTTAGGAGTCAAAATTTCTAGCATGCAACAGATACCAAAGTCTCAGTATCCATGTTTGACAAAACGGAAATATTACTTATCCTTTCTTTTTCACAATTATAAAGACAAATGAGATAATGGATTTGAAATGCTCTTTGCATATGGTAAAGCAATATATAATTATTGTTAAAATGTTTAAGTATTTATCAGCCATAATAATACTGTTCTGTCAGTAAAGACAGAGAACAAGAAGAAACAGAAATGCGTAAGAAAGAAAAATCAGTTCACAAAAAGTATAGCCTTTTAAGTGACAGTGTTAGTCAGTCAGCCCTGTCCAACTCTTTGCAATGCAATGGACTGTAGCCCACCAGTGTCCTCTGTCCACGGGATTCTCCCGGCAAAATACTGGAGTGGGTAGCTATTCCCTTCTCCAGTTCTTCCCAACCCAGGAATGGAACCTGGGTCTCCTGCACTGCAGTAGATTGTTTACCGTTTGAGTCACCAAGGAAGTCCAAGTGGAAGGCTAAAAGTTTCCTGCCAGTGCTTGCTATTTACTTATTGGTGAATCTTAAAAGAACTAATAATTTTTCCCTTCTCGAAGTACATTCACTACTTGGTCCCTAGAAACCATCCCAGCAGTTAATTTGAGCAAAATGGCTTTAAGCTGTAATACTCAGAACAAACATAAGCAAAATGTCTGTTTGCAAACATTATTAAGGAAAAAAATCGTTTACTAGGGAGAATTAGGTGGTTTCAGTTATAAAGACGAAGATTACATTATACCTTTTTTTTTTGGATATGCTCATATTTTCAAGAATTCTTTGACAAATAATTGCTTGTGTGTTGAAATACCTAGGAGTAAGAAAAGGCAATAAAGCTGATTACAATTCCTAATTGATGAACTGTCAGGGTCAAATCTGATTATTTTTTACACTTTGTCCCCCATAAAACATTAAATGAAACCCATGAATACTGTTTTAAGTGTAAATACTTATTACTTAATTCCTTTAGTAATTTTATGTTGTGTGCAACAAAGGCAGTTAAATACCACTTTAAATAAAAGTAGGATTTCAATGTGTTTCACCTAGGGCAAAACCCATCAGGACCACCTAATTTAAGCCTCTAAAAGGTTATCATATGCACGAGTTTCAACTTTAAAACTTAAAATCTGTAATGTTTCAATGAGCATTTTACTTGGGATCATTAGTTTTATTCCTGCATTACTCTATTTTAATCTCTGAAAAACTGGAAGAACACAATTTTATGTTAACGAAGACGACTGGGAAATCCAATTACACAAGACACTTCCCTACAATCTGCTTTGCTTCAGCGTGCAAATTTCACTTAAAAATGCCTTAATCTCCATATGCAAATGAAGCCACGTGGGAAAAATGAATTTTTTAAAAAACTATTTTTCCATTTTGGTTTCGAAATACTAATTTAAAAGAAAACCCACAGAGGTGCAATTTTCTTTTAAAACAAAAGGACAAGATTCTCCTGTAAGCTTGCACGGCTCTCCCTGCACAGATTTTTGATCTGGGGCAAAACCGGGAAATAGCTGATGAAACGACAGCCAGGATAAAGTAAGGGGGGCGGGTGGGAGGGGAGAGAATCCTTTCCTTTCAGCCAAACACCACACTCAGCTTCCGAGTTTTCTCCGTTTCAGATGCCACTTTGGGCATTTCCAGAGCGTTCTGGTTACTTATTAACTAACTCTTAGGGGCAAGGTCCAGCTAAATTTAGCGTAAGCAAGAAAATGACCAGTTAAGTAAAATTCAGGGTTCAATCAGTTGGGTTGTGTTTTTTTTTTTTTTACACTTTGTCCCTGGTAAAACATTAAATGAAACCAGTGAATACTCCTGTTAATACTTATTACTTAATTCCTCGTATAATTTTATCTTGGATAGGAGCCTCCCTCAGCCCGACCATGGAACTCGCCCCTTGGCCGGTCGGCGGTCGGCGGCAGCGTAACGCCCCAAACAGGGCCCTCCCGCCCCACGGGCGCCTGCGCAATCTTCACAAAGCCAATTAAACCCTTCTTTAAACCGGTCGCCTCGCCCGGCTCTGAAATCAGTCAAGTCATGCCTCATTTTAAAACGATCAGCAGCTGTGAGAGTACACTAAAACGACCACTCACCGAAGTGGTCCAAAGGGCTACCGTCAAGACTTAAGCGTCCTCCCGCGACTTTTGTGGTGCTGCCGGAAGCGGAACTATCCGCGTGGTGGTTCACAGGGGGCGTGTTTCTGCCGGGGGCCGGGTGTCTCGCAGCCGCGGTCAGGAAAGGTTAGGCGCGGATCGTTCGCCTCTCGCCGGAAGTCGTTCCGCCCGGGGAGGTTTCTGTGAGAGACCCGGAGGGGGAGGGGAAGAGGCGTGATCGGGCTTCGCGAGGTGCGGCAGCACCTTCGGTACCTCTTTTGTGGGCCTTTCAGCTGCTGCTGAGGGGACAGGACCTACGTTCCTGCCGGCAGCTGGAGTCTGCGGGCGCCCCAACCTCCGCTCCCCCGGGATTAAGTGGGGGAATGGAGTCCCTGAGTGGACTCGGACATCTGCAGTTCCCGTGACGACCGCAGCCTGGCAGGTGCGGGGCGTTGCGGGGGCGAGAACCGAGGAGGATGGAGAACTGTGGAGAATGGAGATGCGGAGCCCATCCCCCGAGGTTTGCGGCCGCGCAGGGCAGCTGCTCAGGCCTCTGGCTGCCGCTCCTCCGCGTGTGTGGCCGCAGAGAAGGGCGGCCCGGCTGCGGAGGAGTGGCCGTCACAGCCTGGAAGGGCTCCTTCGGCGCCTTCATTTTTCCCCCGCGACTTCCTCCTCCTCCATTCCGTCCCTCTTGCGGGCTCTTGAGATAACGGAGCCCTCACCTTAGCCCGCAAGGCGCTAGCGAGGCTCTGGCGGGTTCGGTCCACCGGGGTCGGCAGTCTCGAGTTTGGGGAGGGGAGGTGGGGACGGCTGTTTCCCTGTCCCTCCCGTCGCCGTTCCTCTGCCCCCGCCTCCTCCCTCCGCCCCGCTCGCGGCGCCCCCAAGCCCCGTCCTCCTCCGCGGGGGAGGCTGCGGGTCCCCGTCGCGCCGAGCCGGCCGGGAGAGGGGGGCGCCCCCGCGCTCCCGAGGAGAAGGGCTGAAGGCTGGGGCCCCGGGCCCGGCTCTCCGCGGCTTCCCGGCGCCTGCGGCCTTTCTGCCCTGTGCGGAGCGCTAGCCGCGGGTCCCCGTGCGGGGAGGCTTGCCTGGGGAAACAGGAAGCCTAAAGCAAATTTAAAAAAGATAGCTGCAATTCACTGAGCCCTTGTGTGTCCCAAGTGCTTTACGTCTTGTCTTCTGTACTTCTCTGAACGATTCTATGAGGTGAATTAGACTGTTACTCTCATTTGACAGAGGTAGGAGCTAAAGCTCATCTCTGAGCCTCACTTAAAATTTTTGCTGCTAGTAAACGTTCGAACCTCTATTGAAAAGCCGGCTTTTCAGACTCCAACAATCTGAATTTTTAAAACTCTTCCATTACTTTTGTCTACCAGTATGCGTCGTGGCTTCCAGTTTCTTCACTAACGTTTTCAGTAGCTGAAAGTATTGCTAAGAAAAATATTTGAGATTTCTACCTGTCTGACGACCGACACAAGCTGTTTTCTTGGAGCTTTACTATTCTGAGGCAGAATTAAAGAATTCAGAAGCCAAAATAATTGACATGGCCTTGTTTAAAGCAAGTAATTAAATGGTTGGGCAGAAGGTGCAGGTTGTATCAAATCAAAGCTTGCTGTTTAAGTTTTAAACTCCTGAGGGTGGGTGTTGTGGGGAGTTAAATTTAGCAATTGGTGGAACACTTACTTCTCACCCAAATAAATGCTATGTAAAAGTACTGGGAATGTATATAGATGACATCTTTGTTCTCTAAAAGCATCCATTCAAGTACATTTGAATAGTACATTTGATTTTCTTATGTGGAAATGATATTGTGGTTATGTAAGAGTATGCCCTTGCTTTTATGAGATGCATACTAAAGTATTTAGAGGTGGCCTGTGTTGAAGTCAACAGCTTAGATGGTAGAGCCGTTGTAGAGTCCAGTGATGGGTATATAGGAGTTTATAGTAAACTGTTCTTTCCATTTATGTGAACATTTGAAAATTTTCACAGAAAGCTGGGGAGGAAACCATACTCTAGTGGAAACATTAAGATCTAGAATGCTGTGGAGCATAAAGGATGGGAGAGGGTGCTGATGTGTATTGGAGGGTTGGCAGAGGTGTGTGACTTCCAGGCTCTTAGTTTAGTGGTTTAACAAGCCCTCCAAGTGATTTCAATGCAATATAGAGTTTGAGGACCAGTGCTTTTGAGTGTGGATACTTCAGTAGCGTGTACTAATTTCACATTTAGAAGTCAGCCTTAAGAGGTATTTGTGTTTTGCACAAATAAACAGATTACCAAATCTGGCTGTACATTGATTTGCTAAAATATAGATTATCTGGTTAAGAAATGCTGCTGCAGAAGATTTGTGGTAGGTCTAGTAACTTTGGTTTTTACAGATATTCCCAGGTAATTCTGATATAGCCAGTCCTTTATGGGAGGGACTATTGCTATAGAAAGAATCTTAAAAATGGGAAAGGCTCAACTTTGATATTTGTTTAATATAATGTCTTTAAAGTCAAACAGTTACATGTTTTGGAATCTATGATAGAGGATGTAGGTTTATTGAAATGCTCTATAATGCGGAAATGCATATGCTGTATTTGGTTTATCAGGGATTCAGGTGAAATAGCAATTCATTTAGAATGTCTTGGATCTCCTGTCATGCCCATGCAATCTCATCCTGTGCTTCAGTGTACATTCCACTTGGGTAGGGAGAACAAAAAATAGATTTATTTCATACTTTTTGTTTTATAAATATTAAGTATGTGTAATGCTGTGATAGGGCTTCCCTGTGGCTCAGAGGTTAAAGCATCTGCCTCCAATGCGGGAGACCCGAGTTCGCTCCCTGGGTCGGGAAGATCCCCTGGAGAAGGAAATGGTAACCCACTCCAGTACTCTTGCCTGGAGAATCCCATGGACGGAGAAGCCTGGTAGGCTGCAGTCCACGGGGTCTCAAAGAGTTGGACACGACTGAGCAACTTCACTCACTGTAATGCTGTGATAAGTACTGTGGAGTCCTGATTTTGCCCTTAAGTGTTTATGATGGTCTTTGGACCTGGATTTGATTTGTTTTTACAACTCTTATTGATTGTGTAATTACAGTTGAATTTCTTGAACTTTCTTTGCTTCATGTGAACCTCATTTACAATGATGGACATTTATGTACTGTAAGCATTTATCAAATGAGGAAAATATCTCTAATCCTAGTATTGCTGAGAATAATTGCTAAGTCACAAAGTCATAACTACTTCCAAACTTGCTTTCTTGTTAGAGCATGCATAGAAAATGATAGTGTTTGTGCAGTGTTTCCAGGAGAAACTGAAGAAAGCAGTGTTGGAGGCAACTGGCCAGGGGGTTCCAGGTGCCGAAAATGCTGAGGCAATTTTTTGGGCATATGCTTAAAGTATTGATTCATGATGAGGCTATATGTTGAGAGGCTCTGGGTTAACAAATTACTTACCAGGTAGCAATGTTGAATAAATGTTCATTCTCTTGAAGCTTATGTTTTGAAGGGATATACGTAACCAAAACAGTTAAATAATTCCAAGGTTGCAGGTGACCAAAGGTCAAAGGGAATGAGTCAGAGAAAAAAATCTTGGAAATTGTTAAGAAAAAGTTTGTGGAGGAATATTTGTTAGGTACTTGATGTTTGATGTGCCAACCATCGAGAAGACAAGACTCTGCTTCATCACTTCTGTTTTTTATCAGATCATCAGATTTCCTATAATGCCGGGGTCCAGCCCCAGTGGATCCAGGGTGATTCGAAGGTGGGGTCGGAGTAGGCGTCCTGGAAAAAAACTTATTTAATTACAGATATAGAGGGAGATTAGAAACGGATAGTGTAGTAGAAAAATTAGTGGAGAAAAAGAAGCTGAATAACTGGTTTATATGGAATACTAATCACCACCTACGTAGGTCACAGGCGTCTTTCCGTTCTCTTGAAGGAGAGGAGGCACTGAGGCCTCCCCGGTCTGATCTTAGAAGCCCAGGCAGAGTTAGTAGGCTTGGTGCATACCCCCATACCAGATGGGAATTCAGCCAGGAAAACGGGGAGCGAGAAAGAAACGACACGGGGGCATCAGTCTTTCCAGGAACTGATCCCATTTCTTTATTTTTCAGGTTTATTTTTATACCTTTTGTTATACATAGAAATGAATACAGAGTCACGCGGAGATCAGCAGACCTGACCCTTGTCACAATCAGGTGCTTCATATAAAATTATACAAAGGTCTTATGAGTTTTTACATCATCTTCTGATCATGAGGTCTGCTGACATTCTATGGCCCTTTCTGATACCGGTCAATTAACCAGAAAACTTATTTTTCCAGGGGTGATTTTTTCTTAAATCAGGTGCCACCCTCCAAATGAAGTTGCATTCCTATAGGGTGAGGGTGTAGTGAGTTACAGTCAAGAAAGGAATTTACTTAACCCAAGGTTAACATGATTAATCTTAAAGGTTAATAGTTATTCCTCCTATATGCTTAAAGGTTAATACTTATTTCTCCTATATGCTAATTATATTTATTATAAGGGCAGGGAATATGGAGATTTAGCAGCAAACATCAGCCTAACAAATGAAAACCTTTCACCAATGTTCCCTTTACAATCTATTTAGTCTTAAGATCGTGATAAAGTTACATTTTTGCATAGCAAGGACACAGTGATTTATAACAAAGTACAGTGATCTATTACAAAGGAAAATTCATTAACTCAAAGTCTAGTATTGCTAACATCAAAAACTACTGTATTTCCTTTTCTATATTCCAAATACATTGATTAATCCCAGGTGCCTAAGGATATAGAGGCCTGGTGGCAAACATTGACTCAATAATGAGATAAGCCCTATGCTAATTAAGACTCAAAATACTCCAAAACTCTCTGTGCTGTTTATGGTTAAGAGGTTGTCACACAGCTAGTCTGTCAGAGAGGTTTGACCTGAGACACCCCTGTCACACCCAGGGCAGGGAATTAGCAGTAATTATTGGCAGGACAAATGAAAAAACCCTTCACCAAGATAATTCCTAATCAACCCACTAATACTGTACTAATGATCTGATCGTCTAACTTCTCAAAAGAGTCTGTATTTAGAAAGTTTTAAAGCATCCCATGCCTCTCACAGTTGGAGGGGTTGTAAACAATCACATGCGGCCAGACGAACCTGATCAGGCAGGCCAGAGAAACTTCAGAGTTCCTAAGCTGAAACACTCTTGTCACGCCCAGGAATTTTTATTGATTTGGAGCTGCAAGTTAACTCCTTCTCCAAGATAAATGGTTATGGGGGAGAGCTCCCCGTAAAGTACTCTGGTCTGGGGGTAGATGCTCGGGAACAGGGGGTTTCCTGAGGCTTGATCACGCCTTTGCGTATGCCAAGCTTCTTTCCTCATGGCCTTTGCCATGAGCGGAGTTCCTCACGCTGGCCCCCAACACTGTAATGATAGCATGCTCTCAGAAGGAGCAAACACATGTTATGCTTACTATGTGCTTCCATTGTTCTACACTCCCCCTTCTGTTTTTGAGTTGTACACTGGTTCTCAAAGTCGGCTGCACATTAGAATCTGAGGAGCCATAAAAGTGCCTGGGCCCTTCTCCCAAATGTTTTGATAAAATTGGTATGGAATACTGCCTGAGCAATGGGATATACTGGTACTGCTACTACTATTACTAAGTTGCTTCAGTCGTGTCTGACTCTGTGCAACCCCATAGATGGCAGCCCACCAGGCTCCCCTGTCCCTGGGATTCTCCAGGCAAGAACACTGGAGTGGGTTGCCATTTCCTTCTCCAGTGGGATATAAGACCTTTTAAAATATCTGTCAAAGGACTTGAAAGATAGGTACAATTTACTGAGGCTCTGAGAGGTTAATTAACTTGATCAAGGTCACACAGCTACTGGAATTAAGATTCACCATCAAGTCTTTTTGGCTCCAGAATCCACACTTTTAACCACTAGCCTGTTCAGTCCATTTCTGGTGTTTGTAAGTATCGTTCGTATATCAAAAGAGAAACAAAAAAGAAGGACTTTGCCTACCTTTATAGCAAAGCCCTTGTAAAGATTTGTCAGTATATCTTGCCTCTATGCCCGTTCTCTTAAATCCAGTCACATTTAATAAAATTGAAAACTCCTACTGTGGATTCCCAGTCCTCTATATGCATCCTAGTTACTTTTCCAGCTTTATTTCCTGCCATTTTTTCTTTGCTTTCTTGCTCTGCTCCAGCTGCAGGGGTCTCCGTACTTTTCCTTGGTCATGGGAAATATGCCAAGTATTTATGTGTTTTAGGACTTTATAGTTTGTTTCTTATCTGGAATGCTCTTATCATATAACTCCATGACTGGTTTCCTCATTTAATTCAGATTTCTACTCAAATATCTCTATATTATTGAGGTCTTCCTAATATACATTTATTTGTTCATCTGTATGTTGTCTCTCTCCAAATGAGTGAATGAGACATTCAGACCTAAAGTCATAATCAGATGGGGGACATACATTTATATACTTGAAGCAGTGTTGAAGACTGAAAACAGAATTTAAGTGAAGAGAAGGGGACAGGTAAATCATTAATACTCCTGGAAGAAATGTACAGGATACACATTCTTCTCCAAAAGCATATTTTATTTCTACTCACACATAATACATGTATAAAGTAGCTCAAACATTTGGGAAAATATATTGTAAAGGGACTAGTAGTAAATACAGCCCCGTATTTCCATAACTAGGAACTACATTTAGTAGTTCTGCCACTGGGTCATGGTATTATTGATCTCTAAAATTCATTTTTATGCACTCTAGACTTTTCATGATGGATACTAGCTAATTTTGAAAATCAGTTTTCAACTCTGCCTGTAAACAGGATTTTTATTGCTTTCATTAGAGTAGCTAAATTAGGGAAAAAGTACAACTTTAAAGTAATGCCATAAACTGTGTATGTATATACATACATGTAAGTGAACATGCTTTTATATGTACTGATAAAAAGCTCTCTTTTGTTGCCTCCTTAGGTGAATAGAGACCTTATTGCATATTTCTGTTGTCCAGCTTTTTTGGTGCACTTACCGCACAGAAAATGTTAATTTACTTGCCTGTCTTCCTTCTAGACCTTAAGCTCCTTAAGAAAAAGTTTCATGTTTACTTTGTATTGCCACATCTAATACTGTACTTTCGCTATAATAGGTTAAAAGTTATTTGTTGAATAGAGTTAAATCCATAAATAACGAGCAGAGTTCATTCTGTTGGGTTTTCATGCTGTGTTAGTAGGGAGTGTAGTCTGTAGAGTCCCTATGGAAGTGCAAGCTTGAGTGCTTAGTCTGCACCAGCCACTTACTTATTCTTCACAAGGTGCAGGGTTTTATGATACTCTCTGTTTTTATAGATAAAGAAACTGACTTAGAGAAACTAGCATAATCTGTTTGTCATTTAATGAAAGATTTAAATAGGTATATCCTGACTCTAAAACACATGCACTTTCTGTTAGTAAATATTAGATTAGTTTTAGATGGATAGGAGGAGTAAAAAGAAACCAAAGATGTTTGCCTTTTGATGCAAAAGAAAACCGAGATCAACTTAACTCCAAGTTTTACAATTGGAAACTTTCTTTTGTTCTTTTGCAGCACACGTCTTTTATACAGGAAACAGTACAAGGGAAATAGGAATAAAAAGCACTGATATATAAAGTGAATTATTTCAGCTTTTATTCTTTAATCACAAACTTTAAAATTTCATAACAGTGTAATTGCAGTTTTAAAGGTGGATAAAGGCAAACCTGGCCAGGTAAACTAGTTTAAATGTTTCGCAGGAATCACCAATTAAACGGGAATTAGACCTTTAGGAATAGGACTTTGGGCATTACGCTTTGCAGTTCTAGCTAGCTTATCATTCAACTCTTAAGAATGTTTCTAATCCAGTAGTTTCATCTTGGTAGTTTTTAGTTTTAACATAACCAAGGAACCGAGTACATGTAAACAGCTTTGCTAGGGAATATTTTGTGGTTATATTACTGTTACGATAGTTCTTATACTGATGTTCCTGCTGCTGCTGCTGCTGAGTCGCTTCAGTCGTGTCCAACTCTGTGTGATCCCATAGACCGCAGCCCACCAGGCTCCCTCATCCCTGGGATTCTCTGGCAAGAATAGTAGAGTGGGTTGCCATTTCCTTCTCCAGTGCATGAAAGTGAAAAGTCAAAGTGAAGTCGCTCAGTCGTGTCCTGCTCTTAACGACCCCATGGACTGCAGCTTAACCAGGCTCCTCCATCCATGGGATTTTCCAGGCAAGAGTACTGGAGTGGGGCGCCATTGCCTTCTCCAGATGTTCACGGGCATCAGTTTTTGTGGAAAAGTCTGGATGTTCTGTCAATCACATACAGTTATACTGCTTGCAGAATTTAGTGTACATGTGCATTTTTTTCTGAGAAGATTCATAGATTTTAGTAGATTTGCCAAAGAGGTTTTTTTTTTTCAGGCTTTATTTTTTACTTTAAATTTTTATAAATTAAGGTATAGTTGACATTACATGTAAGTTAGGTCTTCCTCTGTGATTCAGTGGTAAAGAATGCAGTGTAGGAGATGGAGGTTTGATCCCTGTGTGGGAAGATTCTGTGTAGAAGGAAATGACAACCCACTCCAGTATCCTTCCCTGGGAAATCCCATGGACAGAGGAATATGGTGGATTGCAGTCAGTGGGATCACAGAAGAGTTGGACATGACTTAGTGATTAACCAACAATTATGTAAGTTCAGTTCAGTCGCTCAGTCGTGTCCGATTCTTTTCGACCCATAAACTGCAGCACGCCAGGCCTCCCTGTCTATCACCAGCTCCCAGAGTCCACTCAAGTATACAGTACAGTGATTCATAATTTTTAAAGGTTATACTTCACTTATATTATTATACAGTATTGCAAAAGAGTTTTTGACTAAAAGTTTAAGAGCTGCTGTTATAATGAAATCTTGTTTTCGTTCTAATATTGTTTTGTTGATTTATATATGAGACCAAAATGCAGAATGCTTATGGTCCCCAAAAAACCTGTTTGCAGGTTGAACTTTTACAAATTGAAGCCTTTTAGAAATTGATTTAATGTAATTTTAGATTGTTGTATAGTTGTCAGTCATTTTTAAGCTTGCATTATATTTCATCTATTTTCCATGCTCTTCAGATATTACTAAACTGTGTCCAGAGGGATTTGTTTTTTTTATGATTTTGTTATAATTTGAGTGGTTTTCTGTTAATTCACTAGACATTTTTAGACTTGAGGAATTTAATGCCTTTTTTTTTATCTTGTTATCTTGTATCATCTTTGTCAAATATTCAGTATGTATATTGAAGATGAGAGTATAAATTTCTCAAATTTATGAGAGAGGTGTCTTTTCATTTGTAAATCAAGTTATTGGTAATAATTTTACAGATGTCAAAGTTGTTTCTACTTGAGTGTTTTTGAAGTACAGTCTCCAAAATTAATTGTTTCATTGCTTTTTAGGTAAAAGGATTGCCGTATCAACTCACTGAAGAAGTAGCCTCACTATCTTTGTCTTTTAAACTGCATCAACAATGAAGTAATGATATCTGAGAACAACTGAACACTTGCCAACTAACTGTCATCACACATTGAAGTGATTGTATAAGCAGAAACAAACTGCAACAGACCCCTGTGTCAGTTAGTATAGAGAGAATGCTTTTTTCAGGTACTGTTTATTTAGAAACAGTTTTAGCATAGCACATTTAAATTATATTTATGTCAAATGAAATAAAAATGAGTGAAGCCCCCAGATTCTTTGTTGGACCTGAAGATACAGAAATAAACACTGGAAATTATCGACACTTCTTCCACCATGCAGATGAAGATGAGGAGGAGGAAGATGAGTCTGTAAGTGTTTGCTTGAAGACCAATAAGCTTTTTACTGATCATTGTGAAGGGGAACTGATACATTGTCTTAAACAGGGAAGAGTTTTTTTTTCCCACATTGAATTTTGTTGGAAGTTTTTAAACTGAAAAAACCAACTGTGTTTCATTAGTTAACACTATTGACTATAGTGCTTCAGGAAGACACTTAGAGGTCACATTTCTAAGTTGTTTCATAATGACTGTTTTGGTATCTTCCAGTGATATGCCTCGTGTAACACAGGGCTGGGGAGAAAAAGTGACAAGCAGAAAGAGTAATCAGGGCCATAAGTGAAAAGAGTTCTGGATGAGGCAATGGCACCCCACTCCAATACTCCGGCCTGGAAAATCCCACGCACGGAGGAGCCTGGCAGGATGCAGCCCATGGGGTCGCTAAGAGTCGGACACGACTGAGCGACTTCACTTTCACTTTTCACTTTCATGCATTGGAGAAGGAGATGGCAACCCACTCCAGTGTTCTCGCCTGGAGAATCCCAGGGACGGGGCAGCCTGTTGAGCTGCCGTCTATGGGGTCGCACAGAGTCGGACACGACTGAAGCGACTTAGCAGCAGCAACAGCAGCAGCAACACAAGTGGTGCTTATTAACCTGAAGATACCCCTGTTTATTAACTATTCAGAAGCCTAAACTGTGTAGCTAGGAGAAACTACCTCAAGTATCTATGGGAGTTTGTATGTGTCTGTGTGTGTAAACCATACCAAATCTTTAGTAAATACTTACTATGTTTATTTTGCTAAGGTTAGCTCAACATTTTTATTGCTCATCATTTTGGTCCCTTTACATGTACAGAACTGATTTAAAATACAAACTTATATGTTTTTCTTATATTCCCAATTAAAAAGAGAATTTTGTTTTAAAACAAAAATGTGTTATACTTGATTTAATAGTAAAAATGTACTAAAAATAGTTATTAGATGACTTCACATATTATAGTTATTTAATAACACCTTTCACAGTGCAGTTATATATATTTGAAAATGCAAAATCAGGCTGTCACCCATTTAAAATCTATCCCACCCCACATCTCACCCCTAGGAAAAAAGCAATGATTTTCTAACTTCATATCAGCTAAAACTTCTTCATCTAAAGTCTCATGTAGAAGTCCAGTCACAGAAAAGCAGAGCTTCCCTGACTGACTTAGACTGGAAAGTACTATTGATTCTGCCTCTGCTACTCGTACCTCTTTGTTAGAGTTCTTCTGAGCGCACTGAGAATAGCACTGATAAACCGTGTCGTGTCTTCTTCCGTGTAAGGACTTTCATTTCTCCCGTGTCTAGAACTGCAGTTGTCTGTCTTCTCTTCTGTCTTTTATATTTCAGTGATATCAGATTATTTCCCACATACTTTATCCTGTCCGTGCCTCTTTACTATTTTAAGTACTCCTTGACCTTATGAAATGTCTGTCCTTTTTGGGTACCTTGTGAATGATTTTTTATTCTTCAAAACCTCCGATTTCGTGTTGTTCACTCTTTCCCCTCTCCTTGGCTCTTTTTCCCATAGGAGCTTGAATGTTTTTTCATCAGAACTACTCTGTTCTTTGACGTCTGTACTGCTGTTACCGTTATGAACTGTATTACTGTGCTCCCTGTTAGATTCAAAGCGCTTGAAGACAGGGAGTTCCTGTGTATGTAACTCTTCAGTGCTAGCATAGTTCTTGGAAGACTGGTATTAATTAAATTGAGTTCACATCGGTGGTGCATATTTGTTACTTCTGAGGAGCTTGATTTGGTTCATTTGACCAATAGGTTGAAATGATATGTTCTCGATTGTTCTGTTTTTAAGATATCAAAGATGTTACGTTGAGTACTCTTGTTGTCTGGGGAAGTCTACATTAGGAACATCATAATGAGCTGTGTCAAGGCTTTTGATCAGCAAAGAATCAAAGAAGAACATAAAAGTGAATGATCAGAGAGTGAAAGCAGATCCTAGAGAGGTTAGGATTCACAGTCTTTGGTAACATCAAATCCAGTACCAGTTTCGAACTCTAAATTTCATGAGTGAGAGGAGGCAATAAACAAACAACGCTAAGCGTGGAGAAGAACAAGTCAGGTGTTAGCCAGTGTTACTCTTAGATTTATAATAAGAGAGTCTAGTGAAACACTTTTGAGCCCAGATTATGATGTCATATGAAATACAGAAGAGAGAAGACCTGAAACAGAAAACTGGACACTGCTTTATATTGATAAGCCCAAAGTATCTGAATGCAAAGGCCTTAGGATGAATCTTGAATAATTACAGAACCTCATAAGTTGTTTCTGTATTCTGTATTTTAAATTTCAGGCTGAATCATGGCATTTGAGCTGTCGCAAGGGTGCCAGAGATGAGCAACACTGTAAACTAGTTATGTTGAGTATGAAAATTGAGGTGTCAAGCGCATAGACACTTGCATTTAGCAGTGTGGCTTTCTCTGAAATTTCCTTTTAAGTTTTCATTGGTGATCAACATGCATTCAAACTCAATCTACAAAAGTAGTTTAACACTGCATAGCTTTGTAATGAGGACGTCTTATTTTAGGGAAGAGAGTATCTCTCTCCCATTGTCCTTTTTATTTTGGCCTTACTTGCTCTGTTTTGGTGTGAAGAAGGCAAATAAATGCCTGAGCCACTTAAAGAAGTATTTAAGTTTGAATACTAAATGAGAATTGTAGTGGTGGTCTGAAATTCAAAAAAATTTTTTCCAGACTTTTGTATAAACCTGTTTTTTTGTAACAACAATATAATCTTGAAAAATGTCCGTTTGGTTAATTTGTCACTTGTATTGATTCATTGCATGCTTTCTCTACTGCTGAGAGAGATTTAAGATAGCTGTACTTTGGAGATGTTATCAAGTCAACCTTATTTTTGTTTTCTTTTTGTTTTAGCCTCCAGAAAGGCAGATTGTGGTTGGAATATGTTCCATGGCAAAGAAATCCAAATCCAAACCAATGAAGGAAATTCTTGAACGGATCTCCTTATTTAAATATATCACAGTAGTAGTATTTGAAGAAGATGTTATTTTGAATGAACCAGTGGAAAACTGGCCTTTGTGTGATTGTCTTATTTCTTTTCATTCTAAAGGTATTAAAAAAACGGAGGGAAACCTCTCTGACTATAAAACTAATAGATAAAAATAGAAAAATAAAACTCACCTAATCTCACAGATAAGTAATATTAACATTTTGATATATTTCCAGTCTTTTTTCTGTATTTTTTAAAAACACATTTAAGGTTATAATGTATTTGTAATTTTATATTTAATTTTTAACCTAATTACATTAAGCAGTTTTCTCCTTTTATGTCATTCATCAAAAAAGCTAGTTTTTACTGTTATGAT
>SJYC01036514.1:0-32647 GCA_006408675.1 Madoqua kirkii | reverse complement strand
GGCTACATGGACCCTTGTTGGCAAATTGATGTCTCTGCTCTTGTTACACTGTCTAGGTTTGTCATAGCTTTCTTTGCAAGGAGCAAGCATCTTTAATTTCATGGCTGCAGTCACTGTCCACAGTGATTTTGGAGCCCAAGAAAACAAAGTCTGTCTCTGTTTCCACGTTTTTCCCCTTCTATTTGCCACAAAGTGATGGGATTGGATGCCATGATTTTAGTTTTTTGAATGTTGAGTTTTCAGCCAGCTGTGTCACTCTTCCACTTTCACTTTCATCAAGAGGCTCTTTAGTTCTTCTTCACTTACTATCAGAGTGGTATTATCTGCCTACCCGAGGTTGTTGAAATTTCTCTCAGCAATCTTGATTCCAGCTTGTGATTCATGCAGCCCAGCGTTCTGAATGATGTACTCTGCATGTAAGTTAAATAAGCAGGGTGACAGTACTTTTTGAGTGTTACCTTGCTAGCATGTGGACTTCCCTGATAGCTCAGTTGGTAAAGAATATGCCTACAGTGAAGGAGAGCAAATTCAATTCCTGAGTCAGGAAGATCCACTGGAGAAGGGATAGGCTACCCATTCCAGTTTTCTTTGGCTTCCCTTGTGGCTCAGCTGGTAAAGAATCCACCTATAAAGTGGGGGGTAACCTGGGTTTGTTTCCTGGGTTGGGAAGGTCCCCTGGAGAAGGGAAAGGCTACCCACTGCAGTATTCTGGCCTGGAGAATTTCATGGGCTGAATAGTCCCTGGGGTCTCAAAGAGTCAGACATGATTCACCAACTTTCACTTTCACTTTGCTCGCATGTGAAATGAGTGCACTTGTATGATAGTTTGGACATTCTTTGGCATTGCCCTTGTTTTGGATTGGAATGAAAACTGACCTTTTTCAGTCCTGTGGCCACTGCTAAGTGTTCCAAATTTGCTGACATACTGAGTGTAGTGCTTTAACAGCATCATCTTTTAGGATTTTTAATGAGTGCACTTGTATGATAGTTTGGACATTCTTTGGCATTGCCCTTGTTTTGGATTGGAATGAAAACTGACCTTTTTCAGTCCTGTGGCCACTGCTAAGTGTTCCAAATTTGCTGACATACTGAGTGTAGTGCTTTAACAGCATCATCTTTTAGGATTTTAAATAGCTCTGCTGGAATTCCATCACCTCCACTAGCTTTATTTGTAATAATGTTTCCAAAGACCCACTTGACTTCACACTGCAGGATGTCAGGCTCTAGGTGAGTGACCACACCATCATGGTTATCCGGGTCATTAGGACCTTTTTTGTATTGTTGTTCTGTGTATTCCTGCCTCTTCTTAATCTCTTCATCTCTTCTTCTGTTGGGTTCTTAGGCTTTTTGTCCTCTCATGTTTCCATCCTTACATGAAATGTTCCCTTAAAATCTCTATTTTATTTGAGACCTCTCCAGTCTTTCCCATTCTGTTGTTTCCCTCTGTTTCTTCGCATTGTTTGTTAAGGAAGACCTTCTTATCTTTCCTTGGTAGTCTGTGGGACTCTGTGTTTAGTTGAGTGTATCTTTCCCTTTTTCCCTTGCCTTTTGCTTCTCTGAGTCTAATAGAGAGTTCTTTCTTAGGTGTAAACTGAATCATGAGCCTCCTCTTAAAAATTCTCTTGTGGATCCTCATTGACCACAAGGTAATAATCCGACTTTTAAGGCTGGCATACAAGGTACTTCATGGCCTGCCCTTCTGTGCTACAAACCTTTCTTACAGTAGAGACCATAGCAAATAACGTACTCTTACCTAAATATGTCATGCTGATCATTCATCTGCCCTTTGCGTTTATTAGCTTTGCTTAGAGTGCCTTTCCCTCTCTTGTCTGCTTTTGAATTCTCACTGCCCTTATAAATCTTTCTTCCACGCTTAGATCTTTATTTTGGCGGTTATTTTCTTCTATAATTTTTTAGTCATTTGTACCTTTTGTTAAACTAAACCAGTTTAGTGAGAAGGATCACAGCATTATGCATTCTAGTATTCCCTTACAATGTTCAGTATAATTAGTTTTTAGAGAGAACAGAACTTCATTTTACCAGTTTTGCTGTATAATTACTTATAACCTCTTTCAATGTTGAGAATTTTCACACTAAAATAGAAAGATGTGTCAAAAAATACCGCCTGGAAACAGAGGTGTTTTTTTCTAATTTGTTGCCTGCCGTTATATATTTACATATGTATCTTTTTAAAGTAATGTATATATTTTAACATTTCTGAAAGGTTTATACAGTGGGTCCAGATTACGCCCATGCTGAAGCTCGAAAATCTCCTGCACTTGATGGCAAGGTGGAACGAGATAGTGAAGGAAAAGAAGTAAGATACCCTGTTATTCTCAATGCACGAGAGAAATTAATTGCTTGGAAAGTCTGCCTTGCTTTTAAGGTAAGATGTTATGCAGGCCATGTAGACTCTTGCAAAAATTTGAATTTTCTTTTTTGAGTGAAAGAGATGTTGTTTGGGCTTATAATAGGAAAGAAAAGTAGAGAAAATGAAGTGGTATATCTGAATAGTTTTTTTTGAACTTTACAAAGGATTCTTGCAGTGCCATTAATAAAAATATATGATAAATGAGGGCCTTTCCTTCTTATTCTTTCTTCATTATATAGAAGGAAACGGACAGTTTATTCAGAAACTACAGTTATTTGGCGGTTATTTTCTTCTATAATTTTTTAGTCATTTGTACCTTTTGTTAAACTAAACCAGTTTAGTGAGAAGGATCACAGCATTATGCATTCTAGTATTCCCTTACAATGTTCAGTATAATTAGTTTTTAGAGAGAACAGAACTTCATTTTACCAGTTTTGCTGTATAATTACTTATAACCTCTTTCAATGTTGAGAATTTTCACACGTAAAATAGAAAGATGTGTCAAAAAATACCGCCTGGAAACAGAGGTGTTTTTTTCTAATTTGTTGCCTGCCGTTATATATTTACATATGTATCTTTTTAAAGTAATGTATATATTTTAACATTTCTGAAAGGTTTATACAGTGGGTCCAGATTACGCCCATGCTGAAGCTCGAAAATCTCCTGCACTTGATGGCAAGGTGGAACGAGATAGTGAAGGAAAAGAAGTAAGATACCCTGTTATTCTCAATGCACGAGAGAAATTAATTGCTTGGAAAGTCTGCCTTGCTTTTAAGGTAAGATGTTATGCAGGCCATGTAGACTCTTGCAAAAATTTGAATTTTCTTTTTTGAGTGAAAGAGATGTTGTTTGGGCTTATAATAGGAAAGAAAAGTAGAGAAAATGAAGTGGTATATCTGAATAGTTTTTTTTGAACTTTACAAAGGATTCTTGCAGTGCCATTAATAAAAATATATGATAAATGAGGGCCTTTCCTTCTTATTCTTTCTTCATTATATAGAAGGAAACGGACAGTTTATTCAGAAACTACAGTTAGAGAAGAAAACAACTGAAATGGTAGAGTTATAGGAGTATTTTTTCAATATATTCCTATAACAAAACTGGTTGTAAGTATTTACTCATAGAATTGATAACGATTTTTTTTTCTTTTAAGGAAGTCATCCACCTTTCACAGTTAATCATTTGGCCTGTTAAATATAGTAAAATATGTTCATGAAAACTACTAGTACACTTTAAAAACTTTTTACTTAGATATTTGACTTGATCTCTCAATCTGTATTATTAGGGTTTGATATACTGTGCAATAAAGATTAAAACAGAAGTAGTACAACTTGCATCTCATAGAGGATAAACTTTACCTTGTTGAAGCCTTGTCTTCGACATGTAACTTAAAACTAGTGTATATTGCTAGTTTTTAAATAATAAATTCTTTGTGTCTTAATAATTTGAAGTCTCTCATGGAAGGAATCTTAACCTAAAGTATGTTTTAATAGTTTTATATTAATTGGGTTTTATATTACCTGTTTTAACTTTGTAATAGCCAGGATTACAAAAGCCATGACTTAAAATCATATTATACTAATACATGATGGTTTGAACATAAAACCTAGAAGATCAGAAAATTCCTAGAGCCTAAAAGCAGGACATTTATACCTTTTTAACTATTATCTCCCAAATAAAGTAAATTTGTTTCAGGGGCTCACAAGTATGTAGTTGTCAGAATTTAAAAGATTCATAAGAATAATTAGACATTTCTCCTGGGCTGTGTCTTCAAAGCTTTCTCCTCTTTTCTTTTTGGTGTTTTTTTTTTTTTAATTTAAAAAGTTAGAATTTCTGCTAGCATAAAATTTATCAAAGCCTTTAAAGTTATTTTTACTTTTGTATCTTAATTAAACATTAATTGAAAAGCTTCTTGAGTTCTTGGCCTTTCTAGTCTCTTAAGCATTATTGTTGTATATTTACTTCATAGAATTTAAATAATGTGGCATGTGCTGTGTGCTTTAGAGTATTCAAATTACAAATAAGTAGCTTCCTTATTTTTTACTTTTTTGAAGTAAAGGGCACTTATAAATTTTGCATTCTAATAAGACTGGAAAACTCAGTCTTAATTAAAAGTGTATAATTTATTTTAAATAGCAAACAGTTTGTGGCTTTGATTTGCTACGGGCCAATGGACAGTCCTATGTCTGTGATGTCAATGGCTTCAGTTTTGTGAAAAATTCCATGAAGTATTATGATGATTGTGCAAAAATACTTGGGTAAGATTTTTCTTTATATTTTTTCCTCTTTACTTTTGTTATACTTAGTGCATACTTGTTATTCAGAAACCAGATAATTGTAAACATCAAATGATCAAGGCTTTATAAGCACTCTAGAGTAAAAAATCAGTGTTTGCAAAATGACATCCCCAAATCCTGAATTACACTTTGGGTTATGTAAGACAAATTAATTTATGAACAGTGTAAACTTTTAAAGGTATTTAACCTCATAGATTTAGAAATGCTGTATAGCAATGATTTACACAGTGATGGTTGATCATTGATCAAAATGGCTGATTTATTAGATTAGCTTGTTTCTCAGGGTTTTGTTAGGTAATTATAGTATTTAATGGTACAGAATTAATGTTCGTGAAATAAGTAATAAGAATAAAATAGAAATAATTGGAATTTAGAAATCTTGAATGATTCAACTTTCTACAAGCATATGTTACTCAAAATAATCTCATGAGATTATCAAGTGAACATAAAAAAAATTACTGTGTACAGAAATGCCATTTTTGTAATCTTGAACTTGTTTTCATACATCTTAATTTAGAAGACTTGAAAGACAGTTTATAGCATTATTCATCTGTTTTATTTTGGCCATGCTGGCTCTTCATTGCCCTGTGTAGGCTTTCGCTAGTTCAGGAGGAGGGGCCTCCTCTCTGTGGCTCTGTGCAGGGCGCTCACTGGTGGCTTCTCTTGCTGCAGAGCAGAGACTCCAGGCACACAGGCTCAGTAGGCGGCACACGGGCTTAGCTGTGCTGAGGGGGAAGTCCACCAGACCAGGGATCAGACCCACGTCAGGGAAGTCCTGACAAAGACTGTTTCTAACCATTTCAAAGTATATACGACAAAATACTTATGTCAAAGTCATAAAAAACTTACACTTTAAAGTATACCTTAATCATTGGAGTCAGCGATTATAGTATATTTCAAAGGTTTGTGAACTTTTAAAGTAAAATTTAGGGGGGCTCAGTTAAATTTTAACATGAATAAATGCTAAATTTAAACTAAACAAAAGATATCCTGTAATTACGTAAAATTTTGTTAACGTTTTTAACAAACTGTAATAGAAATCTGTTGAACAGTGGTATTTAAAATGGCTTTATAGGTGAGCAATAAAAGCTGGTAAGAAATACTTAGTGTCTACAGAGATAATCTTGGATTTTAGAATCTATGGAAGTAAATAGGCAGCTCTAGTGACATGAAAGTGAAAGTCACTCAGTTGCAACCCCATAGATAGCCTTCCAGGCTCCTCTGTCCATGGAACTCTCCAGGCCAGAATACTGGAGTGGGTAGCTGTTCCCTTCTCTAGGGGGTCCTCCCAACCCAGGGATCAAACCCAGGTCTCCTGCATTGAAAGTGAATTGTTTACCATCTGAACCACCAGGGAACGTACTTGCATCCAATGTGATTTATATTTGTAAAAAGTAAATAAGTAAATTCCAAATTCATGATATCCCATTACTATGTTCTACATACCAGTTTAGCAATGCAGATCTAATTTTTTTTGATCAGGATTGATTTTTTTTAGTTTTTATGTACTGTATTCACATAATTACTAGATAGTTTGACTTTAATTTTTGTGATTTTCTTTTGTCATTAACACCAAGATTTGTGTTAAAATGAACTAGTTTAAGTTTTCTTTTTTTGTCTTGAAGGAATATTGTAATGCGAGAGCTTGCTCCACAATTTCATATCCCCTGGTCAATACCCTTAGAAGCTGAAGATATCCCAATTGTACCAACTACATCTGGAACTATGTAAGTTTGAATATTTTCATTTAGAAATTCCTTGTGTTTCCCTGTTGGCCTGTGCTATCACAATAAAGATTACATATCTGAATAATATTAAATACTTTACTTTGTATATTTTCATATGATTCACTTTCGAGATGGAAAAATAGATTTTAAGCTTTTACATGGGCTATTTAGAATGAAGGAGTTTCCCAGGTGATTCAGTGGTAAAGAATCCTCCTGCCGACGCAAGGAGATGCAGGATCCCTTGAGTCAGATCCCTTGGTCAAGAAGATTCCCTAGAGGAGGAAATGGCAACCCGCTCTAGTATTCTTGCCTGGAGAATCCCATGGACAGAGGAACCTAGAAGGCACCGGTCCATAGAGTCATGAAGAATTGCACATGGCCGAGCAGCTGAGCACTCACTCACACATGTGTTTAGACTAAAGATCTTTTCTGTTGTTAAAATCCCGAAAAATTTTTGGATAATTATAGGACTGTTGAATTAAGCCATAAGAATAAAGGAGGTGCCAGCAGATATATTACTTAAAGGTTTGTGGTCAGTGGTTTACAGTTTTGGTGCTCTTAGCATGTAAAGGAAAAATACACAGTTATATCTTGAAGTAAATTAATTAGACCAGTATTGCCAAAGTGTTTTATAAAATTTCTAGTGAAATTTACTACCTGAAATTCACTTGTTATTCATGTGAGTAGGAGCTTTATGTTAGCACGTTAAATATTCTGAGGATTCCTAATTGGAGCAGAAGAGAGGACAAAAATACTTAATTTTGTTTCTCAACCAGTATTTCCAAACTTATTTAATACAAAGTATATTTTTGGGTAACTTTAGAGAGTTGTGTTCTGTGTCTCATCATTTGACAAATGGTAGCTTAAACCCTCCCTTGTGGCTCAGCTGGTAAAGAATCCGCCTGCAACGTGGGAGACCTGGGTTGGGAAGAGCCCCTAGAGAAGGGAAAGGATACCCATTCCAGTATTCTGGCATGGAGAATTCCACGGGGTTGCAAAAAGTCGGACACCACTGAGCGACTTTCACCTTCACTTTCTTTCATTCTACTAAGACAGTTTTATCTTCCAGTAATTTAAGTTTGAAATACTTTTCTTCTTACATGGGCAAAATAAATATAGCAGCTTTATTTTGTTTGATTTAATGAAATCTCTCTGTATAATGATCTACCACACTGGGCAGGTAATTAATGAAGTTAGGGAATTATAGTCCATTTGCTTGTATCCAAAGTTAGTATAATCATCTCTGGAGAAGAACAAATATTTTATAGCTTGATATTACTCCCCCTCCAGCCTCTTAAATTCTTTTCAGGATTGACTTCATAAAATTAAAGCTAGTTGTTACAAGCGCTTTTCTTAATGGAAACGATCTTGAAGTGGTAAAATAAACAATTAGATGTATTAATCTTAGTTATATAACACAAATCTTTGTTAGAAAATTGAAAATGTTGTTTCTTTTTTAACTTAAGGATGGAACTTAGATGTGTCATAGCCGTCATTCGCCATGGGGATCGAACACCAAAGCAAAAAATGAAAATGGAAGTGAGGCATCAAAAGTATGTTTAAAGGGAAATAATTTAATTTACAGGATGTGATAATTCAGGATTTCTGATGGGTGCTTATCTATTTTGATTATGCATCATGAGGAAAAGACTGCCACTATTTCTTAACCAGTAATATTTAAACCACTGGAAAAACTAAAATCAAAACAAAATCCATCTTAAATTGTGTGTATCAATATCAGAAAATTACTGTAGCAATATCCATAAATGGTCATCATCCTAACTTAGCTTTTATTTAGTGTTGTAAAGATGAAAATTAATAGAATGGAAGTTTATTACTTATTCAGCTAATCTAGTGATTATTAGCTTAATATGGTTTAGGAAAATACGAAGTTTTATCAGTCAAGTAAAAGAGTAATACTGTAGGGTGAAAGAGGGCATACAGTGTGTGAAGCCCATAGACCCCCAAGTCCATTACCTGTTACTAATTATTATCTTAGTCCCTTCTCTATCATTTATTATAGTTACTTGTTTTATAGAGATAATATTATTGCAGATGCCTAACAGTATTCTGTCTCTTTTATAAGATTCTTTGATCTCTTTGAAAAGTGTGATGGATATAAGTCTGGGAAATTAAAACTCAAAAAACCGAAACAATTACAGGCAAGTGCATTTGATTTCTTGTTGGGTTTTAAACTACTAATGGCAAAATTACATAAAAATTCAGTTCTTTATTCCTTTTACAGGAAGTGCTGGATATTGCACGACAGCTTCTTATGGAACTAGGACAAAATAATGATTCTGAAATTGAAGAAAACAAATCAAAACTTGAACAACTTAAGACTGTGTTAGAGATGTAAGTATCTTTTTGAAACCCTTAATTTTGATAACTACTTATAGTGCTCTTTTTAAAAAATATATGTGACTTTTCATGTTAATTTCCTTCACAGTTTGATCTGTTTTGCTTTTTCTCACTGTAAATCGGGTGAAATTGGTGAAAGTCTAGTAAGTTTTTATTTTTACCAGTGAGAAAAGAGATCTTTACATTGAAGGTTCTATTTTATAATGGTATTAATTTTGATGAAACCATCAAAAGAGAACACATTTGGATTGTTGGTGAAGTACTACATAGAGTGAAGGCCACATTGTTAGGTTAACCTTAGACTCAGTGCTATTTAAATGAAAAATAACTTTACATTATGTTTTAATCAGGTGAAATTGGTGCCACCAGTATTCCTCTTACAAGATTTATTTCTTTGATCACTCGAAATAAATCACTATTTTCATTTTTAAAGACAAGGTAGATTTTAGTTTTTCTTTAGGAGGTTGTATTGCATGCTTATTAAATATTGTCTATTGTATTTGCCATTTTATTTTTCAGGTATGGCCATTTTTCTGGAATAAATCGTAAGGTCCAGTTAACCTATCTCCCTCATGGTTGTCCTAAGACATCTAGTGAAGAAGAGGGTATGTCACTATTAATGCTTATTAGTTTCTAATTATATGTAGAAACTTGCTACTCATTGTTGATTACCTTTTTAGTCTTCTGTCAAATAGTTAAGGGGTTGGCATGCTGAATAGAGGAAAAATAATGTACAGCTTTGGTAATTATGTTTTCTGTCCTTAAAATAAAAGGTCTTTTACCTTTTCTCCTTTAGGTAAAGGATACCTTTTATTATTTTAAAAACTGCTTAGGAGTGCTCTTTTATTCTTTAGAAAGCTTGTTTCTTTATAACTAATTATTACTTAATGGTTCCCTAACCCATACAGGGTAAAAAGGAAGAAAACTCACAAGTAGGAAAAGAATATTTGAAAAAATGCACCATCACCATGTTTCTAAAGCAAATATTTTTCTCCACTCAATAAATCAGAATAAGCATTTAAAATGAGTCTCCTAAGAGCAGTGAGCACAAAAATCCATACATTTATTTACTTTTCAAAAGAATAATGGTCAGGGTTGGGGAGCCATTTTATGGAGGAAATAGAAATGCCCAGTACAATAATAATCAGTCTTGGCTGTCACACTGGCAGAGTGTTTTCTTGTTTTACTCTTTTTTCAAATGGTAATAAGGAATTCTGATGAAAATGCAGTGTGACAGAATTTTATCCACTGGTAGGACTGTAAGTTGAAATAACTCTTTGAAAAGTAATTTGGCAGTACATACCAAAAACTTCGTGGGACTTCCCTGGTGGTCCCGTGGTTAAGCCTCCGCGCTTCCACTGTAGGTGGCCTGGATTCCATCGCTGGTCGGTGACCTGAGATCCTGCACGTTGCATGGTGCAGCTGGAGGGTGGAGTGTAGGGGAAACTTCAAAATTTGTCATATACTTTGACCTTAATTATACTTAAGAGAATCTATCCCAGTGGGATGCTCAGATCTTGAGAGAAAGATCTTCTATAGGGATATTCACAGTGGCCCACTATTTATAGGAGCAAAACTTGAAGTAAAGATTAAATGCAAGCAGAAATTTGACTGTGTTGATCTTTATTGTGAAAGTTCATATCATATATTGCTCTCTTGTCACACTGCGTGATTAGTAACAATGCAGATTAATTTTCTATATTTTGATGTTTATATCAAAAGCATTCCATAGCTATAATTAAAAAGTCAATTAATTGCCTTTGTTATAAGTGAATGTTGGCTTACATGGTGAAGCACATACAATTACTGACTAGCCCCAGGGTAAAGGATGATTTTCTATCACTTTTAGTGAATCATTAAATTCTTTAGTGTTTACTGTGGTACTTCTTATTTCTGGAACCCAACACAGATATTAGGATATAATAAAGAGTACGTCAAAATTCAGAATAGAAACTCAGATGTCCTTTGTGTCTGAGAAAATACTTTGTTCTGGAACATACAGATTCCACAACTCCAAATTTAAAAAGCTGTTATTGGCTATATTTTATTGTATATCTCACTCTAAATGTAAATTATAATAAATATTAAGCTCTGTTGTCTCATATCTCCTTAAGAGTTATACAAATCACTGGTTACTAATCGTAAAAACGTATGTGTCTTCTTCCCTTCAGATAAAATTACCTTTCGTGTGGCAGCACTGCAAAGATAAGCTCTGAACTTGGCATCAGGGCGCTCTTAACCTAGCATGTCTAGTACAGCTAAACACATCCCGCAAATGCCGTGGGCTCTCTACCATTTTGAGAGCAGGGAAGGGAGAAGTTTCCTTTCAGAAAACTGAGAAAGAGCCTTGTTTGTACAGTATGGGAGAGATTTTGAAATTTTAGTAAGATTTTAATAAGTGAAGCGAGTGATATTCCTTGTAGAAGCAACAGCCTACAAAGGATAGATATGCTTAAGGAACAAATTAATCTACATAAGGCCCACATTCCACTGCAGAAGAGACAAAAAGAAAAAAAGTAATCATGAAATATATCTGTTTAAAAGAAGAAAACTTGACATTTGCTTTATCCATTCACATGTATCTTAGACAGCCGACGAGAAGAGCCGTCCTTACTTCTGGTTCTGAAGTGGGGAGGAGAGCTAACCCCTGCAGGCAGGGTCCAAGCCGAAGAACTCGGAAGAGCTTTCAGGTGTATGTATCCTGGAGGTCAAGGTAAATCTTGGCATTTCTTTACTTCAGTTAAATTCATACATCATCTTTCCAGATCCTCATATTGAGATGTTATTAAGTATAGAAATACAGTGAGATAAAAATATAGCTTAAGTGATTTGAGGATTTATTTTCAGGAGATTATGCAGGATTTCCTGGTTGTGGTTTACTTAGATTACATAGTACCTACCGACATGACCTTAAAATATACGCCTCTGATGAAGGACGAGTTCAGATGACTGCAGCTGCTTTTGCAAAGGTATAAATAAATGTTTTTAGAATTATTAAAATTTTCATCTGATGTAGCATTTCAAAAGATTTTTACTAAGGTAATATTTTAATATTCTAAAATCGAGACTTCAGACTAAAACCTTGAAATGACCATGACAATTTGCATTAGTAAAGTTTGTTATAACAGTAAGCATGTATCCTATGAAATTCTGCATGTAACAAAATAATAATTAAGATGCTTTCTATTTTGCATACTAATTCTTAAATCTCTTTTGGCTTTTATTTAATGTGTTTAGGGTCTGTTAGCTCTAGAAGGAGAACTTACACCCATTCTTGTTCAGATGGTGAAAAGTGCAAACATGAATGGCCTTTGGATAGTGATAGTGACTCTTTGAGCAGTTGTCAGCAACGTGTAAAAGCAAGACTTCATGAAATACTTCAGAGAGACAGAGATTTTACTGCAGAAGATTATGAAAAGGTGAGTCTTAGCAAATTCCTACACTGTCAAATATTATGCACACAGAAAAAATGCATAAAAAATAAACTCAGAGCTTGTATTACAAAAGCAAAGGGACATATAATCCCTACACAGGGGGACAGAATGCTGGAGCAGCTCTAGCCTCTGTGCACCTCTTCCCAGCTGCAGTTCCTTTTTCACTCTCCTCTTGCACTGTCATCAAGAAGCTTTTTAGCTCCTCTTCACTTTCTGCCATAAGGGCGGTGTCATTTGCATATCTGAGGCTATTGAGATTTCTCCCAGCAAACTTGATTCCAGCTTGTGCTGCTTCCAGTCCAACGTTTCTCAGGATGTACTCTGCATATAAGTTAAATAAGCAGGGTGACAATATACAGCCTTGACATACTCTTTTTCCTATTCGGAACCAGTCTGTTGTTCCAATTCCAGTTCTAACTGTTGCTTCCTGACCTGCATATAGGTTTCTCAAGAGGCAGGTCAGGTGGTCTGGTATTCCCATCTCTTTCAGAATTTTCCACAGTTTATTGTGATCCACACAGTCAAAGGCTTTGGCATAGTCAATAAAGCAAAAATAGATGTTTTTCTGGAACACTTTGCTTTTGCAATGATCCAGTGGATGTTGGCAATTTGAACTCTGATCCCTCTGCCTTTTCTAAAACCAGCTTGAACATCAGGTGTACTCTGCATATAAGTTAAATAAGCAGGGTGACAATATACAGCCTTGACATACTCTTTTTCCTATTCGGAACCAGTCTGTTGTTCCAATTCCAGTTCTAACTGTTGCTTCCTGACCTGCATATAGGTTTCTCAAGAGGCAGGTCAGGTGGTCTGGTATTCCCATCTCTTTCAGAATTTTCCACAGTTTATTGTGATCCACACAGTCAAAGGCTTTGGCATAGTCAATAAAGCAAAAATAGATGTTTTTCTGGAACACTTTGCTTTTGCAATGATCCAGTGGATGTTGGCAATTTGAACTCTGATCCCTCTGCCTTTTCTAAAACCAGCTTGAACATCAGGAAGTTCACAGTTCACGTATTGCTGAAGCCTGGCTTGGAGAATTTTGAGCATTACTAACGTGTGAGATGAGTGCAACTGTGTGGTAGTTTGAGCATTCTTTGGCATTGCCTTTCTTTGGGATTGGAATGAAAACTGACCTTTTCCAGTCCTGTGGCCACTGCTGAGTTTTCCAAATATGCTGACAGATTGAGTGCAGCACTTTCACAGCATCATCTTTCAGGATTTGAAATAGCTCAACTGGAATTCTGTCACCTGCTCTAGCTTTGTTCGTAGTGATGCTTTCTAAGGCCCACTTGACTTCACATTCCAGTATGTCTGGCTGTAGGTGAGTGATCACACCATCCTGATTATCTGGGTCATGAAGATCTTTTTTGTACAGTTCCTCCATGTATTCTTGCCACTTCTTCTTAATATCCTCTGCTTCTGTTAGGTCCATACCATTTCTGTCTTTTGTCGAGCCCATCTTTGCATGAAATATTCCCTTGGTATCTCTAATTTTCTTGACGAGGTCTCTAGTTTTTCCCATTCTGTTGTTTTCCTCTAATTCTTTACATTGATCACTGAAGAAGGCTTTCATATCTCTCCTTGCTGTTCTTTGGAACTCTGCATTCAGATGCTTATATCTTTCCTTTTCTCCTTTGCTTTTCACTTCTCTTCTTTTCACAGCTGTTTGTAAGGCCTCCTCAGACAGCCATGTTGCTTTTTTACATCTTTTCCATTGGAATGGTCTTGATCCCTGTCTTCTGTACAGTGTCACAAACCTCTGTCCATAGTTCATCAGGCACTCTGTCTATCAGATCTAGTCCTTTTAATCTGTTTCTAACTTCTACTGTATAATCATAAGGGATTTGATTTAGGTCATCCCTGAATGGTATCGTAATTTTCCCCACTTTGTTCAATTTAAGTCTGAATTTGGCAATAAAGAGTTCATGATATGAGCCACAGTCCACTTCTGGTCTTGTTTCTGCTGACTGTATAAAGCTTCTCCATCTTCTGCTACAAAGAATATAATCGGTCTGATTTCAGCGTTGACCATCTGGTGTTGTCCATGTGTAGAGTCTTCTCTTGTGTTGTTGGAAGAGGGTGTTTGCTTTGACCAGTGAATTCTCTTGGCAAAACTTTGTTAGCCTTTGCCCTGCTCAGTTTGTACTCCAAGGCCAAACTTGATTGTTACTCCAGGTATTTCTTGACTTCCTACTTTTGCATTCCAATCCCCTGTAATGAAAAGGACATCTTTTTGTGTGTTGTTAGTTCTAGCAGGTCTTGTAGGTCATCATAGAACTGTTCAGTTTCAGCTTCTTCAGCATTACTGGTTAGGCATAAAGTTTTATCACCATGATTTTGAATGGTTTGCCTCGGAAACAGAGATCATTCTGTCGTTTTTGAGATTGCATCCAAGTCCTGCATTTTTGGACTCTTCGATTGACTATGATGGCTACTCCATTTTTTCTAAGGATTTCTTGCCCACAGTTGTAGATATAATGGTCATCTGAGTTAAATTCATCCATTCCAGTCCATTTTAATTCACTGATTCCTAAAATGCTGATGTTCACTCTTGCCGTCTCCTATTTGACCATTTCCAATTTGTCTTGATTCATGGACCTAACATTCCAGTTGCCTGTGCAGTATTGTTCTTCACATTAATGGACTTCACTTCCATCACCAGTCACATCCACAGCTGAGTGTTCTTTTCGCTTTGTCTCTGTCTCTTCATTCTTTCTGGAGTTATTTCTCCACTGATCTCCAGTAGTATATTGGTACCTACCGACCTGGGGAGTTCATCTCTCAGTTTCCTATCTTTTTGCCTTTTCATACTGTTCATGGGGTTCTCAATGCAAGAATACTGAAGTGGTTTGCCATTCCCTTCTCCAGTGGACCATGTTTTGTCAGAACCCTCCACCATGACTCATGACACCATGTAGAGCTTGGGTGGCCCCACACAGCATAACTCATAGTCTTATTGAGATAGACAAGGCTTTGGTCCGTGTGATCAGTTTAGTTAGCTTTCTGTGATTGTGGTTTTCATTCTGTTTGCCCTCTGATGAATAAGGATAAGAGACTTACGGAAGCTTCCTGATGGGAGAGGTTGACTGTGGGGCAAACTCCATCTTGTTCTGATTTGCAGAGCCATGCTCAGTAAATCTTTAATCCAGTTTTCTGTTGATGCTTGCATTGTTTGGCCACTCACAGGCAAATCTGGCTCAGTCTCCCACTGTCCTCCAAAGTCAGATTCCCTAGGGCTTTTCAGTCTCTTTGTCGGATTCCCACGTTTGGAAATATGTTGTGACTCCTAGAATTTTCTGAACAGTGCGAGTATTTCTTTGGTATAATTGTTCTGCAGTTTGTGGGTCATCTGCTTGGCAGCCCTCTGGTGGGGCTGGTGACGACCTCTCCAAGAGGGCTTATGCCACACGCTGGGTGACCCCAGTCTGCTGCAGCCAGAGCCCCTGTCCCCACGGCAGGCCACTGCTGACTCATCCCTCCACAGGAGACACTCAGACACTCACAGGCAGGTCTGGCTCAGCCGCTGTGGTTCCGTGCATTTTAATGTATTATTAAATACATTAAGGTATTATTAAATACCCCCCTTTTCTAACAAGGAGGTCATAGAATATGTCCGTGTATGGTCTTTTGTGATTTTTGTTTTTTCATGCTCATTCATCTGCCAACAGCTAAAAATTGACTTTTGTGTTTGCCATTAGATAAGGATATCAAAGTTGATATTTCCCTGCAACCATATGTACATCCAGGTGTCTCAACACCACTTACTGAAAAGACTATCCTTTCCACACTATCTTGTAGGTTCAGCTTTATCATATGTGTTTAGTTTCTGGAACATACTTGTTTGTTGCCTTTTGTGCCATTCAATGAGATCTCCCAAATCCTACAAGGGTCCTTCAAGTTTTCTTTCTTTTTTTTTTTTTTTAATTTTATTTTTACTTTATTCTACTTTACAATACTGTATTGGTTTTGCCACACATTGACATGAATGCACCACAGGTGTATACGAGCTCCCAATCCTGAATCCCCCTCCCACCTCCCACCCTATATCATCTCTCTAGATCATCCCCGTGCACCAGCCCCAAGCATCCTGTATCGAACATAGATTGGCGCTTCGTTTCTTATATGATAGTATACATGTTTCAGTGCCATCCTCCCACATCTACCCACCCTCTCCCTCTCACTCAGAGGCCAAAAGTCCATTCTATACATCTATGTCTCTTTTGTTGTCTCACATACAGGGTCATCATTACTATCTTTCTAAATTCCATATATATGTGTCAGTATACTGTATTGGTGTTTTTCTTTCTGGCTTACTTCACTCTGTATAATCGGCTCCAGTTTCATCCATCTCATTAGATTCTGGACTTTTCATGTATTCCCATATGAATTTTAAAATAAGCTGGCCAAAAGTCTTATTGAGATATTGATTTAGATTGAATTAGATCTTCAGTTTGTAGAAAAAACATATTTTTAAAAAAATATTTGTGTTATAAACGATACCCCTAAAACAGTTACTGTCTGTTGCTGCTATGTACAAAGTTTTTTTCATATTGACTTTATGTACGTCAGCTGTATTAAACTTATTTATTAACTTATAATTTATCTCGGTTTTTAAAAAACCTTTCCAAAGGATATCCACAGGTTTTTGTCTTCCTTTCCAGTCTTTATGCTATTAATTCTTTTTCTTGCTTTCCTTTAATTGCTAGCACCATCAAAGCCATATTAAATTGAGTGGGTTCTCTGTGTTTATATTCTCAAAGGGAAAGCCTTTTTAACACTGTATGTTAAGTATAATCTCTGTAGATTTTTGTTAAAAGTTTTTGTTATGACAAGTTTTTACATTTTATATTCTCTTTCTGTTAAATATATGATTTTGGAAAGCGTCTACCTTGGTTCCTAGAATAAAGTCATTTCAAAAATACCTTTCTTGCTGATTTGGGTTTACTAATATTTTTGGTCAGGAGTTTTACATTTGTCCTCATGAGTCGAATTGACCTTTATTTTTTATCCCTGTTGTCTTTGTCTGCTTTCAATATCAAGATTATGCTGTTTTCCTAAAATCGGGAGTCCTCCTTGGGGGGAATAATTCATGTATATATGTTTCATTAGATGTTTGGTAAAATTTACTGATAAATCCTACGGGCATTTTCTTTATGGGAAAGCTTGTACTTATGGTTCCTAGAGTAATTTAGGAATTTTTATTTATTGTATCTTGTGTCTGTATTGTTAAATTCATCTAGAAATTTGCTTATACAGTCCTCTTCAAGTTCTTTATAATGTCTGTAGGACTGGTAGAGATACTGCCTTTTGTTTCATGATATTGTATAGTCTTTCTCCCTCCTTTTTTTTGTTAACCACTTTTGCCATAGTTGATCACCTTTATTAGTCCTGTAAAATAACTGTCTTTCAGATTTATTGGTTCATTAAATTATATACTTGTTTTCAGTTTTATTAATTTTTATTGTTTAATTTATTCCTTCCACATCTATAGTTTTATTTTGCTCTAATTCTTAAAAACGAATGTCCCTAGAAGGATGCTTATTAAATTATGAGTGTTCCGTCTGTTCTAAAACACACATTCTATGCCATAAATTTCCCTTTATACACTGTTTTGACTATATTCACAAATTGAGATTTATGCCATTTGGGGCATTTTCTAATTGTGATTTGCTTGATCATAGATTATTTAGAAGTATACTTTTATAATTTCCAAAACTATACACTTTTAAGTTATATTTTTTTTTATTTCTAACTTTATGTCATTTTGATAAAAACAGATAGTCTTCCTGATATTTTTTGGTCTGTTTTTTCTTTCTTTACTGTTGTATGTTAAATTTCCCACCTGTAATTATGGATTTTTCTTGTCTCTGTAGTCTCTTAATCTTTGTTATGTGTTTTGATGCCATGCTATTAAGTGCATACAAATTAAGAGTTGGTATGTTTCAATGAATATTTTTTTGCCTCAGATTACTTTGTCTGAAATTAATATAGCTGCAAAATTTTTTGTTTTGCTTGGTGTTTGTATGATACCCTTCATATCTCTTTTAGTCTTTCTGAAACTATTTTTAGATGAATCTCTTAAAATCTGCATGTAGTTTTTTTTTAGTTTGTTATGAAAATCTTTGTTTAGGGCAGTTATTTACTCAAATTTATGTATGAATCTATTATCGTTTTAAGTGCTTTGTATTTATACTGCCTGTTTTTATTTTTCTCTCCTTTCTTGCTTCATTGGAATTGGTACTCTTTATTTATTTATTTCCCTGGTAGTTTTAATATTGTGTTTGATTTTATTATTTGTTTTGTCATTACCCCAGAGGTAACAGTAGGCTTTAATGACATCTACCAGTTGAGTGTTTACATCATGCTCTTACCCTTTTCCTGGACAAGGCAAGGACTCTAGAACTAGAGTGTTTTTCAAACTTATACTTGAATAAGAGTCATCTAAGGTCTTATTAAAAATGCAGACTATAGTTTATAACTTTTTTGAACCCCAAATGCAGAGTTTACCAGAGTTCGACGTCTGGAAATCCTGGACTTCATTTTTGTCCAAGCTTCAGTCGTTAGATTGACCCAAATGAACTAGTTCACCATAACAAAAAATGGAATTCCACTTTACATTTTTTGTATTTATAGAAACTTATTTAGGATTAAATTGCCAAGAAAAGTTTCAACAGTGAAAACTGAAACTGCTTTTGTTGCCCTGGAAGAAATCTCATCACAAAGGCATTTACATGGTGATTAAAAAGCTCAGGTCTCTAGCCAGGTTACCCGATTTTTTATGCCACTGTTTACATACTGGTGGTTTGATCTTGGGAAAGGTGCTTGAATCTCTCTTTAGTACCTCATCTGGAAAAAGCGATGATAATCATAGGGTTATTACTTGTCAATATGTGTCAAATGGTTAAACCATAGTTTCAAATACTAAATGAGTCAGTAAAATATCACTATGTTAGAATAAAAATCTCTTTGTAAGATAGAACACTTTTGTTAGATTTTCCGTTTGGATAATCTAATGTTAGCTAAGGCTTAGGAATTTTTTAACATGAAATTTTTAGTTTTTTATTTCCTCCTCTATATCTGGGGATTTAATTTGTAGTTTGAATTTAATCTCCAAATACTAGAAAATTTTGTGTATTGTCCTTTTGGTCAGTTGAGCATAACTAGATATAAAAAAGTATGCTCTGTTCATTTATAGCTTACTCCATCTGGAAGCATTTCTCTTATCAAATCAATGCATTTAATTAAAAATCCTGTAAAGACCTGTGACACGGTGTATTCCTTGTACAAAGTTTGACTTCTCAAATCAGACATCGAATGGAAGATCCCAAATCATCAGGTAAATATTTTGTTTTCCTTGGGTCAGAAAATAAAATCACTATCCCATTGCTGTAAACATTTTAAAATAAGATGCACCAGTCATAAAAAAACTTTAATGGTATCAGTTCAGTTCAATTCAGTCACTCAATCCTGTCTGACTCTTTGCGACCCCATGGACTGCAGCATGCCAAGCCTCCCTGTCCACCACCAACTCCGGAGTTTCCCAAAACTCATGTCCATTGAGTCAGTGATACCATCTAACCATCTCATCCCTATTGCTCCTTCTCCTCCCGCCCTCAGTCTTTCCCAGCATCAGGGTTTTTTTTCAAAGTCATGTCCATTGAGTCAGTGATGCCATCTAACCATCTCATCCTCTGTCATCCCCGTCTCCTCTCACCTTCAGTCTTTCCCAGCATCAGGGTTTTTTTCAAATAAGTCATTTCTTCATATCAGGTGGCCAAAGTATTGGAATTTCAGTTTCAGCATTAGTCCTTCCAATGAATATTCAGGACTGATTTCCTTTAAGATGGACTGGTTGGATCTCCTTGCAGTCCAAGGGACTCAAGAGTCTTCTCCAACACCACAGTCCAAAAGCATTAATTCTTTGGCTTTCAGCTTTCTTTATTGTCCAACTCTCACATCAATACATGACCACTGGAAAAACCATAGCTTTGACTAGACTGCCCTTTGATGGCAAAGTAATGTCTCTGCTTTTTAATATGCTGTCTAGGTTGGTCATAACTTTTCCTTCCAAGGAGTAAGCTTTCTTTTAATTTCATGACTGTAGTCACCATCTGCAGTGATTTTGGAGCCCCAAAAATTAAGTCTGCCACTGTTTCCCCATCTGTTTGCCATGAAGTGATGGGACTGGATGCCATGATCTTCATTTTCTGAATGTTGAGCTTTAAGCCAACTTTCACTCTCCTCCTTCACTTTCATCAAGAGGCCCTTTAGCTCCTCTTCACTTTCTGCCATAAGGGTGGTGTCATCTGCATATCTGAGGTTATTGATATTTCTCCCAGCAATCTTGATTCTAGCTTGTGCTTTTTCCAGCCCAGCGTTTCTCATGATGTGCTCTGCATATAAGTTAAAGAGGCAGGGTGACAGTATACAGCCTTGACCTACTCTTTTCCCAATTTGGAATCAGTCAGTTGTTCTATGTCCAGTTCTAACTGTTGCTTCCTGACCTGCATACAGATTTCTCAAGAGGCAGGTCAGGTGTTGTGGTATTCTCATCTCTTTTAGAATTTTTCACAGTTTATTGCTATATCTAAGTATTATTTGAGTTAATATATATCCAGAAAAAGAATAATAGCATAGTTGTAGTTGCTTTTAACTATGGTAGCATGAGAAACGTAATAAAATATTGTTAGTTGATTAATTATGCAGCATTACCGTACAGTTGGGACTTCTCTGTTGGCTCAGTGGTAAAGAATGTGCCTGCCAGTGCAAGAGACAGGTTCAGTCCCTGGGTGAGGAAGATCCTCTGGAGAAGGAAATACAACCCACTTCAGTATTCTTGTCTAGGAAATTCCATGGATGGAGGAGCCTAGCGGGCTATAGTCCATGGGGTCATAAAGAGTTGGACACGACTGAGTGACAAAACAACAAACAACCATACAGCTGAGCAGCAAACAGGCAGCATAATAAGAAGGAGAAAGCAATAGGAAGGTGGTCTGTGTTCTGGTGCTGAGAGTGGCTTAGTTAATAATGTGGGAAACTGATGTATATAACAGATGGAGAAAGATCTTTTATAAAAACAGTTCCTAACCCATGTATTTATACCTTTATTCAAATCTATAGAGTATATGGTTGCTAATAGTATATGCCTATGATGATATTTCCTAGCTTGTTAACAAGTTTAATATACTAAAATTGTTATGCTGTTTTAGATATTCAGCTTTATCATAGTGAGACCTTAGAGCTCATGCTCCGTAGATGGTCCAAGCTGGAGAAAGACTTTAAGACCAAAAACGGAAGATATGATATTAGCAAGATCCCTGACATATATGACTGTATAAAATATGATGTCCAACATAATGGTTCCTTGAAATTAGAAGACACAATGGAATTGTATAGGCTTTCAAAGGCATTAGCAGATATAGTTATCCCTCAGGTAAGTAATTTCTACATATCAATTTTCTGGTACTGTTATATAGATACTTTTAAAATTCACTGTTAAGGAGAGAGTTGGTTTCTGTGTCCCAGTAAACCTATAACTTTAAAAAGGAAATTGAGTCGTTATGAATTAACAAAAACTTGTATTAAATCACTGTTTGATTTTTAATAGTTTGTAATGACCTTTTAAAATTTAAGAATTGATACTCTTAATTAAAGAATAATTAAAAATAAAGAACAAACAACTGAAAATACGATGGGATAAATCACTTTAGTATTTATTGAGCGTTTATTGTGCACAATGCTGCGCTGTGGGGATGAGTGCAGAGTGGAAAAAAAAGGTAGTTGTGTCTCTGTATTAATTTTGGAAGTTTTTTTTTTTTAATTTATGTGAAAGTATTTTGAAAAGAATATTTCGAGGTCAAGATGTAAATAGTTATTTGTATGGTGTGGTAGAGGGGTATTTTCATTATAGGAGAGTAAAAATAAAGGTGTACTAAAATTCAGATAACTGAAATTAGTTAGACATAGATTCAGATTGATAATAACAAGTCAAGTGACAAAAGTTGAGATAAGAGATGTGTTAGAGGAAAATAGTGACAGATGCTGTTTGGAGATCTTTTATCACCTTCATTACTCAAAGGTTTTTTTGGATATTGTAAAAGGGAGATTGGAGTAAATCACACATTTCCAGCTGTGAACCGAAGTTAAAAAACACGAAAATGAAATAACGTTGATTCTTGAACAGCGTTGGTTTGAACTGTAGTGCATCCACCCACATGTGGATTTTTCCAGTAGTAAATACTACAGTGCTGCACGATCCACAGAACTGTGAATGGTTGCATCTGCTGTGGATGCAGAGCCACAGATAAGTTACACTTGAATTTTCAATGGCATGGAGGGTTGGCAGTCCTAACCGCCACGTTTTTCAGGAGTTGTATAAAATATGATGTCCAACATAATGGTTCCTTGAAATTAGAAGACACAATGGAATTGTATAGGCTTTCAAAGGCATTAGCAGATATAGTTATCCCTCAGGTAAGTAATTTCTACATATCAATTTTCTGGTACTGTTATATAGATACTTTTAAAATTCACTGTTAAGGAGAGAGTTGGTTTCTGTGTCCCAGTAAACCTATAACTTTAAAAAGGAAATTGAGTCGTTATGAATTAACAAAAACTTGTATTAAATCACTGTTTGATTTTTAATAGTTTGTAATGACCTTTTAAAATTTAAGAATTGATACTCTTAATTAAAGAATAATTAAAAATAAAGAACAAACAACTGAAAATACGATGGGATAAATCACTTTAGTATTTATTGAGCGTTTATTGTGCACAATGCTGCGCTGTGGGGATGAGTGCAGAGTGGAAAAAAAAGGTAGTTGTGTCTCTGTATTAATTTTGGAAGTTTTTTTTTTTTAATTTATGTGAAAGTATTTTGAAAAGAATATTTCGAGGTCAAGATGTAAATAGTTATTTGTATGGTGTGGTAGAGGGGTATTTTCATTATAGGAGAGTAAAAATAAAGGTGTACTAAAATTCAGATAACTGAAATTAGTTAGACATAGATTCAGATTGATAATAACAAGTCAAGTGACAAAAGTTGAGATAAGAGATGTGTTAGAGGAAAATAGTGACAGATGCTGTTTGGAGATCTTTTATCACCTTCATTACTCAAAGGTTTTTTTGGATATTGTAAAAGGGAGATTGGAGTAAATCACACATTTCCAGCTGTGAACCGAAGTTAAAAAACACGAAAATGAAATAACGTTGATTCTTGAACAGCGTTGGTTTGAACTGTAGTGCATCCACCCACATGTGGATTTTTCCAGTAGTAAATACTACAGTGCTGCACGATCCACAGAACTGTGAATGGTTGCATCTGCTGTGGATGCAGAGCCACAGATAGTTACACTTGAATTTTCAATGGCATGGAGGGTTGGCAGTCCTAACCGCCACGTTTTTCAGGAGTCACTGTACATAAAAAGTGTAAGGACTGTGTATTTTTTTTAAAGCCTTACTTAAAGATAGTCATATATAGAGAACAATAGGGAGGATCTTTAATAACTAAAATGGAAGCTACTGTATGATCCAGCAATCCCTTTCCCTGCCATGGATCCAGAAAAGATAAAAACTCTTTTTTCAAAGAGATGCATGCACCCCAGTGTTCATAGGAGTGCTGTTTATAATACCCAAGACATAGAAACAGCTGAAGTGCCCATCAGCATATGATTCATTTAAGACATGGTATATACATGTATACTTGCATGTGGAATACTACTCAGCCATAAAAATAACATATTGCCGTTTGCATCAACATGGATGGACCTAGAGAACATTGGACTAAGTCAATTAAGTCAGAGAAAGCCAAATGTTATATCACTTGCATGTGGAATCTAAACAAAATACAAATGCATCAGTATTAGAAAGTGGAAGCAGACTCATATACATAGAAAACAAACTTACAGTTACCAGAAAGGAAGGAGGGGAAGGAATAAATAAAAAGAATGGAATATAAACTGCTATGCATAAAACAGATAAGTAACACAAATTTACTATATAGCAGAAGATACTATATTCAGTATCTTGTAATAATCTATAGTGGAAAATAATCTGAAAAAATATATGTATCAAACTGAATCACTTTGTTTCAATCATAGTTGAAACTAACAATTGTACAGTAAATCCACTGCAATTAAAACTGCAATTTCCCTTTCCTAATAGTCACAGAATGTCCATGAAAAACTATAGAGACTTTGCAGAATTGGGAATTCAGACTTCACAACTAAGTATGTGTGTACCTGTTAAAGTTTAGCTTATCCTTTCAGTATGAAAGACCAACTTTTTTTCTTTTTGGTCAGTTTATATAATGCAGATAAGTATAAATATATTGTATAAGTCAATGATTTGAAATGAAATTCATTTCCAAAGAGGGTAAAAATACCTCATACTTCAAGAATATGCCTTTGGGACTCATTTTAAGAAACACGGACAAACAACTCTCTGACAGCATCTTTCATTTGTTAAATAAGTTTTATTCTGCAAAACAAATTTTATTTTACACAATAAAAAGTTGTAGTTTTATAACATTTTAAGATTGATATCAAAATTAACACACTAAATTCTGCAGAACTTGGTTTTAGCTACATGATATACATAGAAGATTATAGAACTAACACTGATTTGATTATATCTCTTTCAGTAAAGTTACTAAGTCAGCATCTATCTTTGTAATGAAATTCAGGAGAGAATTCAGATTTTACCTACTGAAAAATTTGAGAAGACTGGTTACTTTTAATTCTGATAAGCATGTAATTAGTTTGCACTGGAAGACTGATTTTTTTTCATTGTATTTAATTGCTTTTACATTATTCCAGGCTCAATGCATCTTAGTTGTACTTACTCTTAAAATGAAGATTATTTTAAAGTATACTTATAACAGATAAGCTGTGAATATGTGACCCTCTAAAACACTTCTTACAGCTGTGTGCATTTGTCAGGGTAGGCTTTCAGCATATCTTAGTGTCTTACCTACTTGGTGGCTAAATAGATACACTAAGATTTATTAGCATAATCATGTCTTGTACATGTCTTCTTTAATCTCAAGCCTTTTCTTTCTCAATTATGTATACTAAGAATTCTAGAATTGGGAATGGAAAGTTTGTTTCTAAGACTTGGTTGGGCTCAAAAGAAAATTTACATATTAATGAGTTTTAGATAATTTTTCCTCCTTCCATGGTGTATATGTTTTAGGTACATTACTTACATAAATGAAGAAAATTTTCACCATGTCCTTGTAATTTAAATATTTATAATGAATTTGCTTTTTGAGCTCCATAAGATATGTCACTGTTTTGAAGGAAAAGAAGTATTTACTATGAAAAAAATATATCTTTGTTGTAAAATTAGACAAGATATGGCCCCCAAAAATCAGTATGGCATTACCAATCAGACAAAAACATGTCACAGTTGCAGAAAATTCTGAAATGCCTTTTCCCTTAAATTCATGGACTTTTTTTTTTTTTTTTGTAAGTTCATATACACAAAAATGGAACCAGGAAAGCGTACTGTTTTACAACCTGATTTTTTTTTTCTTGGCCTCAAGTTTTTTTCCAAATCAGTAAAGCTAAATATACTTCATTATTCCTAATAGTTGGTGAAGTAATACTATTTAACCGATTTCTCACATTTGGAAATGTGGATTCCTTTCATTTCTTTCACTTTCCTTCTATATATGTCTTTACGTGCAGTCAAGACGACTTCTTTAGCTCAAGATCTCTTTTACCAGCTTTCTTCCAAGATGTGTATAAGAGACAGGATTAGAAATGGTTAAGAAAAATTTGAGATATTTACCTCCCTAACTGTTTGGTTTGACATTATTTATTATGACAGAAACTTGGGATTTCCTCTTTTTTTTAATGGACATTTGAATTCAGTTACTTAAATTTTGTTACTAAAGTCTTCATAAATCTAAAATCATAGACAAGAGATAGACATTTTCAATCACTGAACAAATAACTAAAGTTGTAAACATATTTAATGAAGCTGTTGTTTGTAATGAAAAAAATGAGAAATGTATATGTTTACTTGACAAAGATATTTCAAGCTTAGAAACTTGATGACTCAGTCAAATAATGTATTAGTGTGGCTAACTTAGATTGAGAGAGTATCAGTATCTTTGTAAGAAAAATGTATATGTATTCTGCTATGCCTCAAAAAAAAATCTGTTTTCACTCTTACATTGCATTAATTATTATAACTATGCTTTGTGGATTATATAATTCTAATCACATTGTTGTTGCTCAATAGCTAAGTCACGTCCGACTCTTTGCAACCCTATGGACTGCAGCACGCCAGGCTTACCTGTTCTTCACCACCTCCCAGAGTTTGCTCAAATTCATGTCCATTAAGTCACTGATGCTATCTAACCATCTCATCCTCTGCCACCCTCTTCTCCTTTTGCCTTCAGTCTTTCCCAGCATCAGGGTCTTTTCTTACATACGATAAACATGATTTATTACTTTTAGTTACTTCAACAGTTAATAGTTGTGATTACAGTATGTATTTTTGCTGTGATAGAATCAACTTTTCAGCCTCAGTCGTCTAAAAACCCTGGCAATCTAGTGGTTAGGACTCGGCACTTGCACTGCTGAGGGCTTGGGTTCAGTCCCTGATTGGGAGCTAAGATCCTAAAAGCTGTGTGGCATAGCCAAAAAAAAGGAGGTACTTTAGAAATAGTCACAGTGGGATGTGACATCAAGCATCACGGCCGTGTAACATGCTCCCTTTGTCTATCCCCTTCAATCTACAACCAGTAAAATAAATACAACTCAACAAAGGTCCCTCTGTGTAACACACCAGGGCACCACAAAATTCTGTCCATCTTATACCTGGAAGTAGCTGGGCTAGAAAACAGAGGACGTGCCTATGTTCCCAAACCCCTGGTCCTAGTTGGCTGAGCCTTCAGCCTTGGAGGACACAGTAGCTTTAGTAGTGGTGGTGCACACGACTCCAGGGTCTCAGCTGCAGTGGCACCTGGCCGCCAGGAGCTGGGTGTTAGCGGTCGTGGGGCCTGCGGCCCTGTCCTTCCAGCCACCGAGGTCCTGCCACTATGGAGGCGGTGAGACCACCCCCGCGGTGGCAGTGCCCCTGAACACTAACAGCCTTAGACATGACAGGGGTACCTGTGACCCTGGCTTCCTTCCCCCACCTCATTTGTCCCCATGTAGTGGCGACGCCTGAGACCTAGGAGACCCTGGACGCAGTGGAGGGGCTCCCTTTCCTGGCGGCCTAGGCAGAGATACTGGCAGCACCCATAGAAACAAGGCACCAGTAACCTTGGAGGTAACAGCAGCCACAGGGACACAGGGTGACCACACCTAGCAGATGCAGTGGAGTGTAAAAAGCTTCTCAGATACAACCAGGGGCTTAAGAAGAACCAGAAGCTTGTGCTGTAGGTCACCTACTGGAGAAGAGATCAAGATTGCCTGGAGAAATACCAGTAACCTCAGATACGCAGATGACACCACCCTTGCGGCAGCAAGTGAAGAAGAACTAAAGAGCCTCTTGATGAAGCTTCAAGGGGAGAGTGAAAAAGCTGGCTTAAAACTCAACATAGTCATGGCATGTGGTTGCATCACTTCATGCAAATAGAAGGGGAAACAGTGGAAACAGTGACAGACTTAATTTTGGGGGCTCCAAAAATCACTGCAGATAGCAACTACAGCCATGAAATTAAAAGATGCTTGCTCCTTGGAAGAAAAGCAAAGCTATGACAAACCTAGACAGCATAGTCAAAAGCAGAGACATTACTCTGCCAACAAAGGTCCGTCTAGTCAAGGCTATGGTTTTTCCAGTGGTCATGTATGGATGTGAGAGTTGGACTGTGAAGAAAGCTGAGTGCCAAAAAATTGATACTTCTGAACTGTGCTGCTGGAGAAAACTCTTGAGAGTCCCTTGGACTGCAAGGAGATCCAACCAGTTCATCCTAAAGGAAATCAGTCCTGAATATTCATTGGAAGGACTGATGCTGAAGCTGAAGCTCCTGTACTTTGGCCACCTGATGGGAAGAGCCGACTCATTAGAAAAAACCCTGATGCTGGGAAAGACTGAAGGTGGGAGGAGAAGGGGACGACAGAGGACGAGATGGTTGGATGGCATCACCAACTCAGACATGAGTTTGAGCAAGCCCTAGGAGATGGTGAAGGACAGGGAAATCTGGCATGCTGCAGTCCATAGGGTTGCAAAGAGTTGGACACGAACATGACTGAGTGACTGAGCAACAACTGAAGAAGAGAACAAAAACTAACAAATAGGGTTGCTGCTGCTGCTGGCACCTCACCAGGCTCCCCCGTCCCTGGGCTTCTCCAGGCAAGAACACTGGAGTGGGTTGCCATTTCCTTTTTCAGTGCGTGAAAGTGAAAGTGAGGTCACTCAGTTGTGTCCGACCCTCAGTGACCCCATGGACTGCAGCCCACCAGGCTCCTCTGTCCATGGGATTTTCCAGGCAAGAGTACTGGAGTGGGTTGCCATTGCCTTCTCCGAACAAATGGGACTACATCAAACTAAAAAGCTTCTGTACATTAAATATTGAAAAATTACCAAATGAGAAAAGGTGTTTGCAAATCACATATTCAATTTGAAGGTAATATTCAAAATATATGTAGAACTCCTCCAACTCAACAACAAAAAAAACAACCCAATTAAACAGTGAGCCAAAAAGCTAAGAATTGTTCCAGAGAAGACATACAGACTGCCAAGAGACTCATGAAAAGATGTTCATCATCACTAATTATTAGGAAAATGCAAATCAAAAACAATGAGAGATTATCTCAGGCCTGTTAGAATGGCTGTTATCAAAAAGGCAAGAAGTAACAAGTACTGGAAAGGATATGGAGAAAAGGGAACTCTGGTACCCTGTTGATGGGAATGTAAATTGGTGCAGCCACTATGGAAAACAGTTTGGAAGTTCCTCAGTGTATGATCTAGCTATTCCACTTCTGGGTATTTATCTAAAATATATGGAGAGTAATTTAAATAGATACATACAACCCTGTGTTAGTTGTGGCATTATTTACAATAGCCAAGACATGGAAATTGCCCACTGATGAATGAATGGATAAAGGAGGGTATATAATACAGTGGAATCCTACCCAGCCATAAAAAAGATACGTATCATCTTGCCATTTGTGGTAGCATGGATGGATTGAGAATATTGCATTAAATAAGTCCTTCAGATAAAAATTGATACTATATGATTTCACATAAATGTGAAATATTAAAACTTTTTAAGAAAGCAAACCTAGTGAAAGAAACACATATTTATAGAGAAAAGAGTAATAATTACTAAAAGGGAAAGGAGGTGAATTGAATAAAGGGAGTCATTTGTATGGTAATGAGTGGAAGCTAAGCTGTGTTGAGCATACTGTAGTTTATACAGAAGCTATATGCATGAAACATGTTATAAACCAACATTACTTCAATAGATTAAATAGTAAAAATAGCCTCAATGGTTGATGGTGCCATAAAAAAGATACGTATCATCTTGCCATTTGTGGTAGCATGGATGGATTGAGAATATTGCATTAAATAAGTCCTTCAGATAAAAATTGATACTATATGATTTCACATAAATGTGAAATATTAAAACTTTTTAAGAAAGCAAACCTAGTGAAAGAAACACATATTTATAGAGAAAAGAGTAATAATTACTAAAAGGGAAAGGAGGTGAATTGAATAAAGGGAGTCATTTGTATGGTAATGAGTGGAAGCTAAGCTGTGTTGAGCATACTGTAGTTTATACAGAAGCTATATGCATGAAACATGTTATAAACCAACATTACTTCAATAGATTAAATAGTAAAAATAGCCTCAATGGTATGATGGAAGATAAGGATATTTAAAGCTTATAGTAATATTTGATATAGCTGAGTTATCCTTTGGAAATGTTTAAAATACTTTAGCATTTGCAAAGTTTTTAGAATTTATATTTATATGTATTTTTATATGTACATTTTAATTAAATTAAAAATAAAAGATATTTAGTATTAATATTCTCTTAATTAAGATGGTGACTGAACTGAACTGAGCAACTGAACTGAACTGAATTGAGATGGCACACATTTGTTGAAGTTGGAAGATCATTTCTTTGGTTATTTGTAGATAATGAAACACAGAGAGTTCTTTAGAATAGTATTTGCAATATAAATTGCAGTGATACTTATTAAATGTGTCACATAATAAACTTTCAAATAGCTTCAGCTATATTTTAGTCAGTTCTTTTTATGGCAGAAATTTATTTATAAGAGAACTTGAGCATCTAACAGTTAACTATTTGGTCCTAACTGGTTGTGGCAACTTGCTTTTTGAGCTCCATAAGATATGTCACTGTTTTGAAGGAAAAGAAGTATTTACTATGAAAAAAATATATCTTTGTTGTAAAATTAGACAAGATATGGCCCCCAAAAATCAGTATGGCATTACCAATCAGACAAAAACATGTCACAGTTGCAGAAAATTCTGAAATGCCTTTTCCCTTAAATTCATGGACTTTTTTTTTTTTTTGTAAGTTTATATACACAAAAATGGAACCAGGAAAGCGTACTGTTTTACAACCTGATTTTTTTTTTCTTGGCCTCAAGTTTTTTCCAAATCAGTAAAGCTAAATATACTTCATTATTCCTAATAGTTGGTGAAGTAATACTATTTAACCGATTTCTCACATTTGGAAATGTGGATTCCTTTCATTTCTTTCACTTTCCTTCTATATATGTCTTTACGTGCAGTCAAGACGACTTCTTTAGCTCAAGATCTCTTTTACCAGCTTTCTTCCAGGCTCTCGGTGTATGAGAGTGACTGTTTACTTGTACCTTGCCCAATGATGACACAAAAATATCCTTTGATGATTTTAAATTTCAGCATTATCCTTTTGTTTACACACACATATGCAGTTACACATTTCATATTTTTCATGCCCAATTTCTTTATGTTGGTAAGATTACCAAACCAACCAAGCTTTTGTGTTTAAAGATAAATGACCCAAGAAGTTCCATTTTTATACGTCTTCATATGTAATCAATCAGCCTTTTTTTTTTATTAGGCAGTTTTAAGATTTGTTGTCCATATTAATTTTTTGCTATCTGGGAAGTACCTGATGTAACCTTTAAATGCAGGTGTCCCAGAAAAATCCTGGGGAGAGAATGTATGCCTGTTTCTTCCCTGCTTATGTCTACTCTTCCTTCTTTCTCTGTTCCTGCTTCCCTCTGCCTTCACCCCATTTCTCCCTTCTTCCTCTCAAACCTTCTCTTCCTATTTATACACTCATCACAGATTTTTTTCTTCAGTTCAGTGGCTCAGTCATATCCGACTCTTTGCAACCCCATGGACTGCAGCACGCCAGGCCTTCCTGTCCATCACCAGCTCCTGGAGTTACTCAAAGTCATGTTCATTGAGTCAGTGATGCCATCCAACCATCTCATCCTCTGTCGTCCCCTTCAGTCTTTCCCAGCGTCAGGGTCTTTTCCAAGGAGTCAGTTCTTCATATCAGGTGGCCAAAGTATTAGAGCTTCAGCATCAGTCCCTCCAATGAATATTCAGGATTGATTTCCTTCAGGATGGACCAGTTGGATCTCCTTGCTGTCCAAGGGACTCTCAAGAGTCTTCTCCAACACCACAGCTCAAAAGCATCAATTCTTCGGCGTTCAGCTTCCTTTATGGTTCAGTTACCATTTATGAAGACAAAGACATGAGCAGTGGAAGACAGACCATAGAATTAAAGATCCCACCTCCAGGTGGAACCCTCATCTGTCCCCCGGCTGACCGCAGAGTGTCCCCCTACCTCCTCTCCAGAGCATCATTCCTTCGTATCGGCTGCCAGACCCACAGTTCATTCACTCCAAGGACTGACTTTCCAAAATGCCACACCTGGAGTGACTCTAGTCTCCCAGCATCCACTTTATGTCTCCAAATTGTGTGAGACTGCAATCTTTTGATCAGTTTCTGAGAAAACGCAGTGAAGCATGTCACTCTTTTAATTTAAAGCCACTAGTAAAATATGTTTTTGGTCAGCCCAGCAGTTTCTTACCTGCCACCAGTCCGAGTGTTTCTTGTCATTCCCTGGGCTTCAACAAGTTGTATCCCAGCCAGTGTTCAGTCTTACTCCCCCAAATTCATGAAATAATTTTCTCCAGGATTTTGGTGAAGGGTGGGGCTGTGTCTAATTTTGCTAATGGATCTCCCAGATTTCAGAGAACTACCAGCTTTGCCATGAATCAGAGCTTAAAGATCTAGTTCTGCTGTTCAGTTTCTCAAACCAAAGCTCATAAGAAAAATAATGTATAGTGTTACCTGTTTTATTATAGCAATTTCCTAATTAAAGCAGTTAACACAAAAAATTATTTTTTCATATCAGATCATTTTCTCATCTATCCCTGAGAACTGATTTTTATTACTATTATAATTACTGTTATCTTAACACTTTTGATTATAATTTCTCATAAATTTAATTAACTTATAATG
>SJYC01036510.1:0-12652 GCA_006408675.1 Madoqua kirkii | reverse complement strand
TTTTTTTTTTTTTTTTTTTTTGCCCCTTTTCTCACTTCTAGGAAGAGAGCCCCCTGAGTGTGTCTAGCCCAGAGGGTACTGGTACCTGGCTGCATTACACCAGTGGTGTGGGCACTGGGCGTCGAAGACGCAGATCAGGGGAACAAATCACTTCTTCCCCTGTCTCCCCCAAATCATTGGCTTTCACATCCAGTATTTTTGGCTCATGGCAACAGGTTTTTAAACTTTACTTCATTAAACATTTTTCCTCCCTGCATTCAGAGCAACAAACAGCTGTCTTGGAGGACATCTAATCCCTTATATTTTACATCAGAGTAAATCCTTCCATTTTTTAATTTTGAATTCATTTTAAAACACTTGTGATGTCTGACAATATTTTGAGGGAAAGAAGCCACTTACATTACTTGTGTTTAGCATTTTTACTGGAGGGGGTTAAATATCCAGGATTTTAAAATTAGTCAATAAAATTTACATTCCTGGAACTTTAGCTTGTTAATAAAACTTTTTTAAAAGGAAAGAAATTTTTTTTAACTTAATTGTCCTTTAAAATATTCAGAAATAAAGTTATATAATTTTATAGTAAGGAAATTTAATAACATTTTCCTCCATAATTGAAAAATAGATTCCATTTGGAATTTGCTGAGAACCTAAAAATCTTTTTTAAAATATCCAGATTTATGTGGCCCTGTGTTAACTAGCAGGATACATCTAATACTGGTGATTCTCTCCCTCACTTTGTATTATCTGAAAGTATTATCTTAATTATGTCCAATATGGTTTTTTTTTAGCTGTATAATATCTTAATTCTTTCTTTAAGATAAAAGGGGACAATGTATATGTACCCATCAACAATATGCCCCAACAAAAGGAGTCAAAATAAATGACTTCAGAAGGACTTTTTGTGGTGACATTTGGAAACTTAAAATACTGTGGGTTTGGGGGGGTTTTCACAATGGAAGGTCTGCTGTTACACATGACTTTTCCAAGAACTTCAGCAATTTCCTTTTGGAAATACAATATGTTGATTATAGGAAAAGGGATTATGGTATCCATTAAGGCTGTGAATATTAAAGGTTACTCTGATAAAGCCTGTGCATGGATCAGTAATTGTATGGTGATCTCAACAGTCTGTCTGTCTGTTCTTTTGTTTGTGATTGTTTTTTCCCTTTCAAATACAGGAGCTGTTTAAGAGTGGGCATTTGGCTTCTTTTAAGAGAGAGTGAAATTATATCAATCTATATTGTTTCTTTTCATCTGTCTTGTTTCATACGTGGTATTTATTCTGAATGCCTGCTTCGCACCACTTCATTGCAAGGACCTCATATGAAATGGACTCCCTTCACAAGGGGATCTTGCATGATCTTTCATATCTTGTGTATTTCTACTAATATTTATCATACAGCTTATTAACCTTTGTCTGTCTGAAACAGGCTGCAAATGAAGTATGGACTTTTTAGTTTATTTTACTGTTTTACTTCATTGATTTTGCTTTCCTTGTGCAGGTTGTATCTGAAAATGCTAATTACTTGCGAACACCAAGAACTCTTGTAGAACAGAAGCAGAACCCTACTGTAGGTATGTGGTCTGAAGGAAATTGTATTCCAGATCTTAAACTCAGTTATTTACACACATGTAAAACTCTTCAGAGGTGAAAGCATGACCAAATGCTATGCTTTAGTTTTTATTTAACATGCACTAATTCAGAAATGTTGAGTTGTAAAGCTGGAAATATACAGTAAAGTTTTGATGAAATGAACAAGAAATGCCATTAATTTTGTTTTATATCACTTTTGAATGCCCATAATGTAAACTGCTCAGTTTAATTGCCAGTGCTCGTTTTTAATCTTGTATTCTATAAGTTAAATCCCAGCATGTTTTAATTTAGGAAGGAAACTTTATTTTTCCCAGTTGATAAAGTTGAAAATAGGCTACTGCATACAAAAAGAACTACTTTTGTGGTTAAAAAAATTTTTAAGTGGAGAATATTTAATTAGTTTACCTAGTTATTTACCTGTTTAGGTATACTAGTGATCTTTTTGGTCATCTCTTAAGGAAAGCCAAAGCAAAACAAATGTTTAGTGGCAGTGCTGATTTTTTAATCGACATACAGAACCTAATTGGTTCTTTGCTAACACTCAAGCAAAGCAATGTTGAAGAATACCTTTCGAAATTTATTTTGGTTTTAAGTCATTATTGATAAACTACATCGGATAATGACATTTTCTGTAAGTAATTGTCTGAATCAGTTTAATAACAAATTTTATAATGTTTTAACTATGTACTATTATTTCTATTCTAAGTATATGAATGGTCACTTGATAACCTATATACTTGAAAAAATCTTTCTTTAATTATGCATATGTTACAGTGATACCTTTTGATATCCCCACGGTATTTTGCCAGATACACACACACATACACACATACATTACTCCTTTCTTTACATATTGTAATGTATCTGATAAAAATTTACTTAGTCCTTACCTAATGGTAAAAGGTTTTCTTGGTTGTAAAGACTTTTACCACAAGTTAAGCATCAAATTGGGCTTCTTATTAATTAAGATCTTAAGTTATTTAAGTATTAGAAATTTAGAGTGATTTAGGCCTGAATGACCACATTATGAAAGGAATTGTTTCACCTGGTCTTCTTGCAAATAAGTAAACTTTGATTTGCTTTATTTCATAACTGATATTGATAACTCACATTCAGGGGCATCAGGAAAGCTTCTTCATTCACAGTTATATATTCAAAAATATTGATTTAATATGACTTAATTTATGCTAGGAAAGGTTTTTTAATATTGCCTACTCAGATTGATTGACAAAATTCCTTATCATCCTAAATTAATTTTTATGATAGTGTTTTTTAATACTTTTAATATGTATCTGTCTAATTATTGTGTGGGTATATTATTTTCCTCAAAGAACATTTTCTCCAGTGTAAAATGCCTCCATTTGTACATATGATAAATGGTGGTGGTGACTGTATTAAGTTGGCATAATAAGTGAGTTGTGAGCCTGTTGAGGGCACTGCCAGATATGTGTGGTAAGAGCCATGTTGTTGCATGCTGCATGAACTCCCAATGTGAACAGAGGAACACCCGTTGCTGTGTGTATTTTCTCTAACTCCCATCAGGGTCTCACTGTGCGGGCCTGTTTAGCACCTCGGTGCTCGGGGGTTCTTCAAGCGCACCTAACCTACAGGATTATGCTCGTACTCATCGTAAAAAGCTGACCTCTTCTGGCTGCATAGATGGTATGTGCACACATGCACACACAGAATCATACCTGCACCCATGCACACACCCATGAGCATATGATATTTCTCAAAGGCAAGCCTAAGGCCACTGACGGATGCAAATGGAATCCCATCACCCTTTGCCAAAGTGACTATCAGTGTGCTCTGTTCTCCTGTACTTCGGTCCATGCTTCATCAAGCAGTTAATTATAGTTAGACTTACAGTGCTTGTTCAAGGAGTATTTCGTTGAAATATAAAAATTAGAACTGTATCATGTGTATTCTTTTAAATAGTTAATAAGCCATTTTATCAAGAATAAACTTCTTTCATCTTTTAAACTTTTTTTTAATTCTTAACCCTTATTTTACTTCTAAATAAATAAAGTGAATGGAATGTTTATAAGAAAACATATTGGCATTTTTTTAAGAATAAACATAAGATGAGAATATTTTAGGATCCCTAGGTGAAGGAAATCTCACTGTTGTTAATGCTCCTTGAGTTTTAATATTCAGAAAGTCTCTTGAGGCTCATCAAAGCGTGCCTGTTTTGTTAACAGAGTTCTTACTAGCCCTTTTGAAATCAGCTTATCTAAAACTTTTTCTCATGTATCCACAAGTTTATTTTAGTTAGTAAAACATGGATTTACCAGAATTGCCAGCTCATCATGCTTTTCTTTCTTTTGTATATTTTATCGAACACTTTGCCTCTATCATCAAGCCATTTTACTTCTTTTAACCAGTATTTGGCTTATTTCCCTCTCTCATTGTCCCTTCTGCATGTCACCTAATTCTAACCTCCTTATATATTTGTTTTTCCTCCTCTTTTTTAAGTGTCCTTCTTTTGGTGGCTGTTACGAATTTCAGGTACCTGTTTTTCTCTTTCTCAGACGCCACACGCGGTTCTGCTGTTAAAAGGTTTTCTATCTCATTTGCTCGACACCCAACCAATGGTACGTTTTGCTTTTATTTTAAAAGATAATCCCCTGCTTCATCCTTTTTTGTTTTTCTTTGATTTTAAAATGTGGGATATACAGTATCATACATTTCTCAATCCTTAATTTCAATTGGCATACAATTCTAACTTACTGTTCACCCCAAATATTGATACTGTCTAACTCCCTTTTTCAGCTATAATTTACACAATAATTTAACACTACTCATCAAACTTTTAAATGACCACAGTGATGAGTTTTAATACTTAATTAGCACCTAAAATTTCCTTCTGATTTCTCAAGTGATCAATCTACATAATTTTAAAAATGCAACAATAAATATTATTTATTTTCTTTTTAATTCTTAATAATTTAATGATCTTCGGAATTTCTTTTCTGATCACGTGATTGTTTCATTGAGCTATTTATCTAAAATACAGGATCATACCTGTCAAATAGCCAAATGAAGTGTGTCCTTGAAAGTTCTTGGGAACCAGGGGATGCAGGTTTCACTGTGTAACAGTATTGATCCCTGATTGTCTAAACAAAGCCCAGTTTTGTCTGGAGCATGCTGAAAACATTGTTCAGCATTCACTTAGTCCTCCTATGGCAGTATGGTTTGCCACTGTCAAGCAAACAGTTTTGGAAGGGTACCTTGCTTTTTGTTAGAATTTGGAGGGCTACCCACAGGAAGAAGAGGAGGCTAAAAATCTAGACGACCAGTTCAATTAAATTCAGTATTTAAGCCTGAAGAGGAAAATTGTGTGGCCATTACTTACACACCAAATTTTGCACTATTACAGCTTTCTTACATAGAGTTTTTTTCTTATGGGACAAGGGAATATTTACTAATCATTTAAAAATAACTCAGAATCAAAGAATTTCAAAGAAAGCCTGCATTTTTTCACTTTTATTCTGAGTGAAGTTGTTTTTAATCCCTGCAACTTTTTTTTTTCTTTTTAATTGTAAGTAAGTCTTTCAAAAATTCAAGTCAGGTTTTTCAAAAACTTTTATGAAGCTCAAGGATTGAACACAAGCTTGTTGTCATTTCCCTCCTTCTGAATCCTTTTAAGAGGACACCTAAGTAACGGCACTAATACTTCTTGAAGGTGGAGTATGAAGATCCAATTCTCAGCAAGTGAAAATTTAGCCTTAAAGCTAAATGTTCTTTTCCTCTATTGTATCTGTTCATATGCATCTTTTTGAAGAAAAAGATCCTTATTTGATACAGCTACATCTTCTAAAGAGCCAACATGTATAAGAACTTCTTAGAAGAAAACTGAAGTCACAGGAAAACCAAAAATCGCAAAATTCTGAAGAAGAGGCGTTGAAGGTTTAAGACTGATTGTAGTTTTTGTGCAGAGTGCTTATGTGTTATTGTGCCAGTATTGCAAGTTTTATATAGAAGAAATATTTGCTTATTGAAGCTTTAAAAAAAAAAAGCGTTTGTTACGTTTAGCAGAAAATAATTTTATATTCTTTTGATTTAGGCTTTTTTTAAAAAAATGTGGATTTTTCCACACATTGTGACTTGATGCTTATAAATGCATCCCTTTCAACTCTAGGAATATTTCTCTTGGGTTTTCAAATTTTCTTTTCTTTTCTTTTCGTTTTCTTTTTTTTTTTTTTTTGCTGTGTTGTCTTACCTGTCCTATGAATTGTCATTTGACTCTTTCTTTTACTTTTTATTTTCCTTAACTTTCATGTTTTTTCCATCTTAACACATATCATGGACTTAACCCCTACCCTTCATCTTTAGTTCAAGGAACATGGTGAAACAAGTATCTTCTGACAGTGCTTTACCTTATTTTCTGGGCCTCTGTGCAGAACACCTACACCTCTATAGGTGCTGGTCCGTTTCCTCTGTGGAGTTTCTAGGCTCCAGTGGTATGTTTCTATAGTTTCTAAACATGACAGCAAGGTGGCTTTTTAAATTGCTGCGCTAACCCTTTCATTGTGCATTAAAGAAAAAGTTCACTATAGATGGAAAAAGATACAGTCCAAAGGGACTCGATTATATTGTCATTTGCCTGTTACAAAATTTAACAAGCAAATGCAGGAAAATAGTTTCACAAAAAACTAACGAACATTCTTAGGAAAGGATTTTTTATTTTAAGCCACAATGTTTAATGTAATGCAAGGAAAGGGTTTGCGCCTTTTTGCATGAATCTTGTAATTTAAAAAAAAAGTAATACTTGTGCAAGCCTAATTTCTTCAGTGCTAACTTAGGTGCTTTAGCTGCCATTATGGTATTACAGTTTTGTTTTAAGTGTATGTAATGTTCTGTCATGCTTTCGTTTGCCCCTGGAAATCAGACATACCAGCTTTATAATCCTTTGGTTGTTTTCATTGAAAAATTAGATTCTCTTTTAACTAGAGTTTCCCTATTCCAACTAAGAATTAGGCAATTCTTAGGTCAGTATTTTCTCCCAAAATCAAATATGTCAGTGTTAAAATGAGCACATGTCTGTTGAAGCAGAAAGTTTTCCAATCAACTTAAGTTTAATTAATTTTAAGTTAAAAATATTAGACTTTATATAGAAACCAAACATTAAATGTATTTCTTTTTGGAGAAGAATTAGTTTAAATTCTTGAAAAATTAGATGCAGAAAGACTTGGTATTTTAGTTGTATCTGAAAACAATTTTAAAAGCCATTCAGTTGGATAAAATGTAAATAAGCAATATTTATAAAAAAGTAAATAACCTATGTCCTATTTGTTTGAAGAAGCTGTATATTTAAGCGCTTTCCTTTCATGGATGGTATTGATACATACCTGCATGGTTTGTTTCATGAAATTTTTGTATTTGTGCCACTGTTGAATGCAGAAATATTTGTATTTTGTATGGCTTTTTACTTGGCCTCACTTCACTCAGCTAGCAATTTCCGACAATAGAATTAATTGTGTTAATTCAGTCAAGGTAGGTGAAATATGTTTTGAAATTTTAATTTCAGCGTAAATGAATGGATGTTGTTTTGGGGTCACACTAGAGGTGTTGTTAGCCTTGGTATGACTAAAAAAAGTATTTAAAATCACTCTTTAAGCAATTACTTAATTGTTGTTCAACAAGAAGTCACCGTTAGTGTTCCAGCATCAGGGACACATTATGGCATCAGCTTATTCGTCTATCAAATAGACCTGATTTTAAAAAGTAAAAACCGTGAAAACACTGTATTTTTTTTGGTTTGTTTTTTATTATTCCCCCAGGTTTTTTAAGTATTACTCTTAGATTTTCCAAATACAGAATGAAATCGTGTGCATGCTGTACCTTGTGATTATATTTAAAATGGAGTCTTTGTCACAACTTGTTCCAGCCCCATACTGCATAGCATCTGGTGTCATGACTTCAGAGGTCTTGTGTGTTTGCATGTGGTAGATTGAAAAGACCTAAACTTTCCAGTTCTAAGCAATGATCTTCTTTTTTAAATAGTGAATTTTAGGATATCCAACTATTGGTTTTGGTTTTGTTTTTGTTTTTTTCCCCTCAGGTTTTGAATTGTATTCGATGGTGCCATCTATTTGTCCTCTGGAAACTCTTCATAATGCCCTGTCCTTAAAGCAGGTGGATGAATTTCTGGCTTCCATTGCTTCTCCGTCAAGTGAAGTTCCACGGAAGACCCCTGAAACTTGTAGGAAAATTATTATTATTTGATTTTTAGACAGTAGATTTTATTTGAGTATAAAATAATTATGAAAATATAAATTCAAGTAGTGATAATAAGTAGAATTTTAGGAGAGAAGGGGGCATACAAGAACATTGTTCGGAATTCTGTGTTGTAATGTGCAGTGTACCACTTGGCTTGACTCATTCCCCAGTTTTTTTCTCTTACCAAAAGGAAGAAATCTAAGACCCAGCAGAAGTCAGCAATATGTAATAAAAAATCATAGTCTTATTTTCTACTGTCATTGCATAATAAGCTTTTTTAAAAGACAGGATACTAGTCTGCTTTCATGTCCACATATTCATCCACTCAATACTTTTGACTCAAAGCTCTTAACTGAAGAGCAAATTAGGGCAGCAGTTCTTCAAATTGTGTTCTGTAGGAAATATTCTGAAGAGGTTAATTCCTTTGTGTAAAGTAAAAGGGTTTGTGGCTAAGCCAGTTTTGGAAACTTTATTATAACGAAAACTCCATACCCACATTTTCCAAAACTTATTTGTTGAGAAAACATTTTTGTAACACATTTAAATATTGTATAGAACTATTCTGAGAGACTTCGGTTTGGGAAATGTTCAGGGCTTCCTTTTTAAGTATAAGTCAGCTGGCTGTTGTCATTTTCAACACTGTAGGACACTTTGGCACACTGGAATTCCAGTTTAGGAAGCATTCGTTTTGGGAGAGAATGCTCTGCTGAGAGTTAAGAGTCTTACCAGTCTTAGTCATATGTCTGAAAAAGTGGGCTATTGTCCATGGGGTCTCAAAGAGTCGGAAATGACTGAGAGACTAAGCACATACCAAGTAGTATTTTGTAAGAAGAATACTGTAAATGTGTTTTTCCGAAGAATAAAATTGGAGATCTTGGGACGAAAGCCACAGTTATGTGTTGCTGTGACTCTCTTTCCTTTCCTGGGCCACCACACTGTGTGATTCTACAGAGGTGTGTTCAGCATATTCTGTCCAGATAGTGCCCCCTGCATTTTCCTTTTCTCTTCACGTCTGGTGGCAGAGGTCAGCTTTCAACCGGAGAGGTATCTTGGTGTGAATGTTTTAAAATATTTCACTTTAGAAGTGGTTTGGAGAAGTATGGTTGCATTTTAAAATGTGTATATGATTTGTCTGATACTGAGAATTGATGATAATCCAAATGAAATAATCTGCCAGCTGTATAGTTGAAGTGAGGAAACTGAAGGACATTTTTCCTTTTCATTTCTCTGTTAGCTAATAAAAAGGCCAGTGCTATTCCTCGGAACACAAGAGAGAATCTGAGTAAATAAATTCTCATTTTTTTCTTCTGACTGACTTTATACTGCTTCCTTGGGGCAGGGATTTATAATCTTAAAATAGAGATTCAAGAAAGACCATAATTAGTAAATAAGAGTTTAGGGTAATCATTAAAACTGTTTTGAATTTAGAAGATCTTCAATCAGTGACTTAAAGCTAAAGTAACAGTAATGGCACCTGTTTTGGAAAGAGGCTTTTGGTGGGATATTTACAAAAAGATAATCTTTGTTTATGCTGTGGCATTGTAGTTTTATGATGGCTTCATATCTGTGGTTAGTGAGTTCAGTTCCTCAGAGTGTTATTATTGAGATATATTAATGAATTGAAAGATGTTAAATTCCTTTTCCAGTTCTCATTAACTCTTCTCTATATCATAGATACAAGTTGTACCCCAATCCATCTAGCTCTCTTAAAATTTCATTCTATTACTTACTAAGGGAACTAAATGAGAAAATAAATACAGTTAATGCAGTTCATAACACTGGATAAACCTTAGATTTTATTTAGTTCATTGGTCTTCAGACTGTATTCCCAAGAGCTTTAGGAAGTTCCATGAGGAAGAGAAAAAAGCTGAATTATTAGGCCTTGCTTTGATCTATTTTATGTAAGATTTCATTTGAGAAAAGTATACTGTATTAATGGAAAAACTTAGAGACACCATTGAGGAAATCAACCAGTTAGTAGTCAAACAAGACTAAAACCCAGGTCTCCTAAAGTGTGTGGCTTTTTTCATTCTCTTTGAATATTAAAGAAAACAGGGTACCAGTTAGGGCTTCCCAGGTGGTGCAGTGGTAAAGAATCTGCCTGCCATTGGAGGAGATGCAAGAGACATGGGTTCAATATCTAGGTCAGGAAGATCTCCTGGAGTGGGAAATAGCAACCCACTCCAGTATTCCTCCTGCCTTACACCAAGGCACTGACCCTCAATTTCAGAATACTAATTGGTTAAGTTAGAGGTTGGAAGTTATAATAGAAGTTGTAAGCAGAAAAAAGCTAAGTAATGATGTGCTGCTTTATGAGATGTTTTAAGCACCTCTTTTTAATCAGTTCAGTTCAGTCACTCAGTCATGTCTGACTCTCTGTGACCCCATAGACTGCAGCACACCAAGCCTCCCTGTTCATCGCCATCTCCCGGAGTTCACTTAGACTCCTGTCCATTGTCACTTGTATATTATTTCATTAGTGGTTACTTTGATATTCTGCCAGTGTGAACTTTATATTCATTCTGCGTAGTTATCAACCACTGCAGGCGCATTTGCCACATCTGTTCCACAAAATGATTTTTCAGAGACACAGTCTTTACTGCTATCAGGCCCTCTTCCAAAATTGCAAAAATTGACAAATCTGCCTTTTCTTACCTCCACCATCATTCGTTTGGGGTCCCAAAAGCTCGTGCCAGTAGCACCCCCTACTGCAGCCTGTCCTATTCCAGAGGTTGTCATACTTAGGAATTGTACCTACTTGTTCTTTTCACACTTCTCAATCTCCCCACCTTAATTAGAAAGAAGAAAGAATCTTTAACATTTTCTTGCATGAAAATGAATCTCCTCTGGGTACTGTGTTAATAGGAAGACAGTCTGACTCAATTGTTCATAATCTGATTAGTTTAAATTTGATAGACTTGCTTCAGAAAATTATTGAATTACTTTGTTTGATTTTTCTTTTTCAGCCTCTTTAACTTCACGTTCCAGTCCAATAATGAGAAGAAAAGTATCTCTAAATACATATACACCTGCAAAGATCCTCCCAACGCCACCAGCTAGCATCAAGAGTACTAAAGCAAGCAGCAAACCAGGTTAGGCATGTGTGTGAATTTGTGCATTCTGTATAGCAATTAGAGGAGTAGTAATAGCTTGCTTTGTAGGTATAAAAATCTGTTTTTAAGTAGAATGATAACAGTCTAGGAAATCTGTTACTGTAGCCTATTGATATGTTTGAGGTATTTTTTTCTTTTGTTAATTATCCCCCCTCCCTTGACATATGTTAACATGTATTTGATACTCACAGTTTTCCAAACTGATTTATGGACTGTCTTCTCTTGCTTTTCTGTTCAGCCAGGATTCTACCTGAATCTTTTTACTATTTCTTCTACTTCTTATTTGTTACTATATCTGAAAATAATCCTTATTTTACCTTCATTATTGAAAGGTAGTTATGCTGCACAGAGAATCTCTAAAGTTTTTTCTTTCAGCATTTTAAGGATGTTGTTCCACTTTTTTCTCATTCTCCTTGTTTCTGATGAGAAGTCTTTGTTAATTTGAAGACTTGTTCTTATATATGCTGCCTCTTGAGAAATCTGTGTGCAGGTCAGGAAGCAACAGTTAGACAGGACATGGAACAACAGACTGGTTCCAAATAGGAGAAGGAGTACGTCAAGGCTATATATTGTCACCCTGCTTATTTAACTTATATGCAGAGTACATCAAGAGAAATGCTGGATTGGAAGAAACACAAGCTGGAATCAAGATTGTTGGGAGAAATATCCATAACCTCAGATATGCAGATAATACCACCCTTATGGCAGAAAATGAAGAAGAACTAAAAAGCCTCTTGATGAAAGTGAAAGAGGAGAGTGAAAAAATTGGCTTAAAGCTCAACATTGAGAAAACAAAGATCATAGCATCTGGTCCCATCACTTCATGGGAAATAGACGAGGAAACAGTGGAAACAGTGTCAGACTTTATTTTTGGGGGCTCCAAAATCACTGCAGATGGTGACTGCAGCCATGAAATTAAAAGACGCTTACTCCTTGGAAGAAAAGTCATGACCAACCTAGATAGCATATTCAAAAGCAGAGACATTACTTTGCTGACTAAGGTCCGTCTAGTCAAGGCTATGGTTTTTCCAGTGGTCATGTATGGATGTAAGAGTTGGACTGTGAAGAAGGCTGAGTGCTGAAGGATTGATGCTTTTGAACTGTGGTGTTGGAGAAGACTCTTGAGAGTCCCTTGGACTGCAAGGAGATCCAACCAGTCCATTCTGAAGGAGATCAGTCCTGGGATTTCTTTGAAGGGAATGATGGTGAAGCTGAAACTCCAGTACTTTGGCCACCTCATGCAAAGAGTTGACTCACTGGGAAAGACTGATGCTGGGAGGGGTTGGGGGCAGGAGAAGAAGGGGACGACGGAGGATGAGATGGCTGGATGGCATCACGGTCTTGATGGACGTGAGTCTGAGTGAACTCCGGGAGTTGGTGGTGGACAGGGAGGCCTGGCGTGCTGCGATTCATGGGGTCACAAAGAGTCAGACACGACTGAGCAACTGAACTGATGCAGTGGATTTTTCTCTGCCAGCTTCAGTGTTTTTGCTCTGTCTTTTTTTTTTTTTTTTTTGGTAATGAAAATCCTGGTTGATAGTCACTTTTACTTGTCATCTGCATTCTGCAGTTAAACCATCCAGTATTTATTCTTTAGTTTTAGGCATTTGCTTTGATTCTTTATAGTTTTTTTCCTTCAGAGAGTTCCTGTATTTTTATTCATTATATGAATATTTTCCTTTGTTCCTGAGTGTAGTTAAAATAGTTACTTTAAAATTCCTGT
>SJYC01036506.1:0-16344 GCA_006408675.1 Madoqua kirkii | reverse complement strand
CTTATCCAAGAGGGATACATTCTAAGACCTCCAGTGGATGCCCGAAACCACGATACTGTCGATGTCTGTGCATATTGTTTTTTTCCAACATCACTGCTGTTGCCCTTTGGGGCCGTTATTAAGTAGAATAAAGGTCACTTGAACTCAAACAGTGCAATACCATGACACTTGATCTCATAACCAAGACAGCTGCTGAGTGACTCACAGGTTTGAGGGCTGGTACATACAGGGAGGAGATGGTGGACAAAGGGATGCGTCACACCCTGAGTAGGATGGAGTGGGACACTGAGAGAGTTCCTCATGCCGCTCAGGATGCTTGTGGGTTGAAAGTTATGAATTGTTTTGGAATTTTCCATCTAATATTTTCAGACCTTGGTTGACTGCAGATAACTGAAACCACAGAAAGTGAAACTGCAGATGATGAGGATGACTGTATTGTTAATTATAATTTTAAAATTCTGGCATTTTACTCAAAATTTTAAAAAAATAATTATTAAATGACACGTTAGGTCATTTAAAATGTAGCAAAAGACTTGAGTTCCCTGCCTTTTCTTTTCCTTGACCTTTATCCATCCCTACCCCTACTCTCATTTTCTTAAGTTCTATTTTCTCCTTTCAAATTTTCTAGCTTTTTCTCATATATTTGCCTCCATATTTCTGTGTAATAATCTTTAACATCAGTGCTTTGATTTTCCAGTTTTAGGTACTATATTGACTTCTTGGACTTCCTAGGTGGCTCAGTGGTATAGAACCTGCTGGCCATGTAGGAGATACGGATTTGATCCCCGGTCGGGAAGATACCCTGGAAAAGGAAAGGGCAACCCACTCCAGTACTGGAAAGTTCCATGGATAGAGGAGTCTGGCGGGCTCCAGTCCATGGGGTCACAAAAGAGTTGGACATGACTTAGCAATTAAACAGCAACAAGAACAACAATTGACTTCTTGTTACGACAAGAACTAACTTCCTAAACTCTTTTTCCTTTCTAACCTCTAAAATTATAATATTTTAAAATCATTAGTATTTACAGTATTCATGGCTAAGTAAACATTGCTTATTGCTGAGTCAAGTAATATAATTGTTTGCTTTCTTGTGCAATTCTGGCTTCTTCTGCAGTTAATTGTTTCATTGGTTTTCATTCAGTTCATATATTGCATGTTCCCCAATTTCTCCAGTGGATATGTAAAGCACATTTCAGTATTATTTTCAATATACTGCTGCTGCTGCTGCTGCTGCTAAGTCGCGTCAGTCATGTCTGACGCTGTGCAACCCCATAGACGGCAGCCCACCAGGCTATTCTGTCCCTGGGATTCTCCAGGCAAGAATACTGGAGTGAGTTGCCATCTCCTTCTCCAATGCATGAAAGTACCTTTATCCATCCCTACCCCTACTCTCATTTTCTTAAGTTCTATTTTCTCCTTTCAAATTTTCTAGCTTTTTCTCATATATTTGCCTCCATATTTCTGTGTAATAATCTTTAACATCAGTGCTTTGATTTTCCAGTTTTAGGTACTATATTGACTTCTTGGACTTCCTAGGTGGCTCAGTGGTATAGAACCTGCTGGCCATGTAGGAGATACGGATTTGATCCCCGGTCGGGAAGATACCCTGGAAAAGGAAAGGGCAACCCACTCCAGTACTGGAAAGTTCCATGGATAGAGGAGTCTGGCGGGCTCCAGTCCATGGGGTCACAAAAGAGTTGGACATGACTTAGCAATTAAACAGCAACAAGAACAACAATTGACTTCTTGTTACGACAAGAACTAACTTCCTAAACTCTTTTTCCTTTCTAACCTCTAAAATTATAATATTTTAAAATCATTAGTATTTACAGTATTCATGGCTAAGTAAACATTGCTTATTGCTGAGTCAAGTAATATAATTGTTTGCTTTCTTGTGCAATTCTGGCTTCTTCTGCAGTTAATTGTTTCATTGGTTTTCATTCAGTTCATATATTGCATGTTCCCCAATTTCTCCAGTGGATATGTAAAGCACATTTCAGTATTATTTTCAATATACTGCTGCTGCTGCTGCTGCTGCTAAGTCGCGTCAGTCATGTCTGACGCTGTGCAACCCCATAGACGGCAGCCCACCAGGCTATTCTGTCCCTGGGATTCTCCAGGCAAGAATACTGGAGTGAGTTGCCATCTCCTTCTCCAATGCATGAAAGTAAGAAGTGAAAGTGAAGTCGCTCAGTCATATCCTACTCTTAGCGACTCCATGGACTACAGCCTACCAGGCTCCTCCATCCATGGGATTCTCGAGGCAAGAGTACTGGAGTTGCCGTTGCCTGCTCCAATATACTAGATAACAAATTAGTTCCATTTTCCTCCCCTGAATACATGCTTCCGGTATCTTGTCAGTAGAATAACTGTAGAAGTTGGGCCCACAAAGCTAGTAAAAAGCAATGGCAGATATGCAGAAATCAATCCAATGTTATCATGCTATTCCTAAGAATAGCGGTCCCACCAGTCAGGAAAAATTTGAAGTGAATGAATGATGTATAAAGTTTAGTTAAAGTTAGGCAGGGAGTTATTTATACTTTAAGAAGAGCCAGAGAAATACAAAATCCAGTCAAGTCATATGGTCAATTAGATGGAGGTGGCAGACTTTGTCTATGAGTAGAGAGAAGAATTAGGTATGTACATTTCCAGTCTAACAGATGGCAAACTACTTAAAAACCTAGTTCTTTAGGCATCAAGTGCTTAATGCAGCAACTATAAAACGATGCTCAGTAAATCCCATCAGTGTCAAAGGCAAGAATGCAGTCCTTGCCCAGGCCAGTCTTCTCTGAATGTGTAGACACTTTGGGATTGTTTTGTTTTGTTTTACATAAAGAAACTTTGAGCAAGCTGAAAGGGTGGTCACAAAAATGATGTGGAATGGTAACTTCAATATTCTGGTGGTAGGTAACAATTTTTTTCTAAATGGCAAAGAATCATCTTTTAACTTTGGAAGGGTTTAGAAATAAGTAGCTCAAACTACCTACCGCACAATTGCACACATCTCACACACTAGTAAAGTAATGCTCAAAATTCTCCAAGCTAGGCTTCAGCAATACGTGAACCGTGAACTTCCAGGTGTTCAAGCTGGTTTTAGAAAAGGCAGAGGAACCAGAGATCAAATTTCTAACATCTGCTGGATCATCAAAAAAGCAAGAGAGTTCCAGAAAAACATCTATTTCTGCTTTATTGACTATGCCAAAGCCTTTGACTGTGTGGATCACAATAAACTGTGGAAAATACTGAAAGAGATGGGAATGCCAGACCACCTGACCTGCCTCTTGAGAAATCTGTATGCAGGTCAGGAAGCAACAGTTAGAACTGAACATGGAACAGAGACTGGTTCCAAATAGGAAAAGGAGTACATCAAGGCTGTATATTGTCACCCTGCTTATTTAACTTATATGCAGAGTACATCATGAGAAACTCTGGGCTGGAAGAAGCACAAGCTGGAATCAAGATTGCCGGGAGAAATATCAATAACCTCAGATATGCAGAAAACACCACTCTTATGGCAGAAAGTGAAGAGGAACTAAAAAGCCTCTTGATGAAAGTGAAAGAGGAAAGCAAAAATGTTAGCTTAAAACTCAACATTCAGAAAATGAAGATCATGGCATCTGGTCCCATCACTTCATGGGAAATAGATGGGGAAACAGTGGAAACAGTGTCAAACTTTATTTTGTGGGGCTCCAAAGTCACTGCAGATGGTGACTACAGCCATGAAATTAGAAGACACTTACTCCTTGGAAGAAAAGTTATGACCAACCTAGATAGCATATTGAAAAGCAGAGACATTACTTTGCCAACAAAAGTCCATCTCATCAAGGCTGTGGTTTTTCCAGTGGTCATGTATGGATGTGAGAGTTGGACTGTGAAAAAAACTGAGCACTGAAGAATTGATGCTTTTGAACTGTGGTGTGGGAAAAGACTCTTGGAGAGTCCCTCGGACTGCAAGGAGATCCCACCAGTTCATCCTGAAGGAGATCAGTCCTGGGTGTTCATTGGAAGGACTGATGCTAAAGCTGAATCTCCAATACTTTGGCCACCTGATGCAAAGGACTGGCTCACTAGAAAAGACCCTGATGCTTGGAAAGATTGAAGGCGGGAGGAGAAAGGGAGGACAGAGCATGAGATGGCTGGATGGCATCACCAACTCCATGGACATGAGTTTGAGTCAATTCCAGTTGATGATAGACAGGGAAGCCTGGTGTGCTGCAGTCCGCAGGGCTGCAAAGAGGCAGACATGACTGAGCGACTGAACTGAACTGATCTTGTTAGAAAATCTCTACATTAAATATTTAAGAAAACATAGTCAATTGAGTCAGCAATTGTAAGATTTGTAATTTATTTAATTTGATTTTAACCTGAAATCAAACTTAATTTTTAGATGTATAAGAATTATATGAGCACCTTGGATTATTTGTCAGGCCTTTAAATATTTAAAATACTTTTAAAAATGCTTAAACAAGTGTCATGAACCAAGCTAGCTAGTGGGACTGAATATTAATAAATGGATCCTTTAAAAATTGATTAAAATTTGCTGCTGCTGTTGCTGAGTCACTTCAGTCATGTCTGACTCTGTGCAACCCCTTAGATGGCAGCCCACCAGTCTCCCCGGTCCCTGGGATTCTCCAGGCAAGAGCACTGGAGTGGGCTGCCATTTCCTTCTCCAATGCGTGAAAGGGAAAAATGAAGTTGCTCAGTCTTGTCTGACTCAGCAACCCCATGGACTGCAGCCCACCAGGCTTCTTTGTCCGTGGGATTTTCCAGGCAAGAGCACTGGGGTGCCGTTGCCTTCTCCTAAAATTTGCTAGACTTACAAATAAAATAATGTCTTAAAGTCAACTTAAGTGCTTAGGAATTTTGAATTTCTAACTTTACTGAGTGAAACATTTTGTAAACCAAAGTGTTCTCTGAATGATATGTCTGTATCCCCAGGCTGGCCTTGACGGTGTTACAGAGCTCACAGTAACAGAGTCTGCTGCCCTTACTCCAGTATGGAGTGATTGCGCTCTGAGCCTGCTGCCCCTACTCACCTGTGTGAGCTTCACGTTACCCAGACTCTGTACATGTGTTCCTCTGAGTCTCAAGGCCACACCGTCACACTAAAAGGATTCAACATTCTTTCAGGAAGGAGGAAGGGCAAACATGTCAGGGGCTGGGTAAGAAGTAGATGTCAAATAGAAAGCCATTGGTTTTCTGGAAATCTTGAAATCTATTTCAAAGGCTGTCTGCCAAACAGCCTTTCCTCCAAGCCCCACCCCGTCCTTGCCTCCCACAGTCCTCTCTGCCGCAGCCCCTCAGTGTTTCCTGGTTTCTTCATGCAGCTGGTTTGCTTTCCTTTGGTGTCCCCATCTGCAGTGCCTTCCGATGCAGTTGCCTCTGCTCTCTAAATCCAGTAACGCGATGCGTGCCTTCCACTTTCCAAAAACCTGTGGATACCCTGATATTCCCTTCATTCATACTCTTTATGATTTGTTATTATTCCTTTCTTGTCATTTTAAAATGGTGTGAGAAGGAGTTATAGTTAAATTGCACGAGTTCAGCTTTCATTACTGGCTTTGCCCATCATTTTTATGGCAGGTATTAACGTTCCACTAGTTGAACTACCATAATTTGTTTAAAGTCCCAATTGAAGAACACTTAAATTTCTTCTTTTTCTTTCCTGTCGGCTTGTTTTCTTCTGGTTTGGTCTTTGAGAAATCTGTATGCAGGTCAGGAAGCAACAGTTAGAACTGGACATGGAACAACAGACTCGTTCCAAATAGGAAGAGGAGTACGTCAAGGCTGTATATTGTCACTCTGCTTATTTAACTTAGATGCAGAGTACATCATGAGAAACACTGGGCTGGAAGAAGCACAAGCTGGAATCAAGAATGCCGGGAGAAATATCAAGAACCTCAGATATGCAGATGACACCACCCTTATGGCAGAAAGTGAAGAGGAGCTAAAGGGCCTCTTGATGAAGGTGAAAGATGAGAGTGGAAAAGTTGGCTTAAATCTCAACATTCAGAAAACGAAGATTATGGCATCCGGTCCCATCACTTCATGGAAAATAGGTGGGGAAACAGTGGAAACAATGTCAGACTTTATTTTGGGGGGCTCCAAAATCACTGCAGATGGTGACTGCAGCCATGAAATTAAAAGACACTTACTCCTTGGAAGGAAAGTCATGACCAACCTAGATAGCATATTCAAAAGCAGAGACATTACTTTGCCAACTAAGGTCCATCTAGTCAAGGCTATGGTTTTTCCAGTGGTCACGTATGGATGTGAGAGTTGGACTGTGAAGAAGGCTAAGCACCAAAGAATTGATGCTTTTGAACTGTGGTGTTGGAGAAGACTCTTGAGAGTCCCTTGGGCTGCAAGGAGATCCAACCAGTCCATTCTGAAGGAGATCAGCCCTGAGATTTCTTTGGAAGGAATGATGCTGAAGCTGAAATTCCAGTCCTTTGGCCACCTCATGGGAAGAGCTGACTCATTGGAAAAGACTGATGCTGGGAGGGATCGTGGGCAGGAGGAGAAGGGGACGACCAAGGATGAGATGGCTGCATGGCATCACGGACTTGATGGACGTGAGTCTGAGTGAACTCCGAGAGATGGTGATGAACAGGGAGGCCTGGCGTGCTGCAATTCATGGGGTCACAAAGAGGCAGACATGACTGAGCGACTGAACTGAACTGATGGTTCAACCCTTAATTTTGTATATTGCTATCAGTGTGAAAAGCAGTTTATCTTTTAATCTATCCAAGTTTCAGTACTCAAATTTAGATTAAAGTAAAAGTGAAATCTCTCAGTCGTGTTTGACTTTTTGTGACCCCATGGATTGTAGCCTACCAGGCTTCTCCGTTAAGGAATAATATTTCTTCCAAAAATGAAAATACTCTTCAAAGTAAATAACTAAAATTTAAAGTAAAATTCTGGCTTTAAAAAGTACCAATTAGACCCTTTGGTGTTAATATCCTTTTCCAAAACCACCTTAATAAATTTAATTCCATTATTTACCATATTCTATCCTTAAAATGTCTCTCATTTTGAAACTTTCTATGTATCAAATCAATTCTAAGTTTTATCTAAGTGTCCCTACCCTCAAGGCTTCCTAAGGTAGGAATCTGAAGGTTAAACTATGCTTTTTGCACCTAATTAGGGTTTAGCAAGTGGAATTATAACAGAAACAAGTTCTTTCACTGTCTTTGTAACCCGCATGCCAAGTTATTACACCTTTCTAGAATCTTGCCAGCTCTCAGGTAATTACATTAAACTAGTGTGAATGGGAGGATGGTTTCCTTGCCTCATTGTCCTGCTTGTATTACCGAAAAGTTGATTGCCAAAACTGCACAGAACAGATTTCTAGCTTCTCTGTGTTTGAATTGAAACCTGCCCAATTTTTTATTCACTCTCCTCAAGCTACAGATGAGCCATTAAATATTTCCTTGAACATACATCTCACCTTCAATGGCACTTTTTTAAAAGAAAATTTCAAGCAAACACAGTCGATGGGAGTAGTCATTAGAACATCAGAAAGGAACATGAAATTGTTTAATGACATCTTTCTGACTGTTCATGCATTTTACCATAAATAAAATACGCAATTAACAATGCTAAGCCTGCTTATTATTCACATGGCTTAAGAGCTGAAGCGATTCAACCACAGGACTTTCATTTGCTTAGAGACATTCTTTTTAACTTCATCTTAGATTGTGAGGCCGAGTTCTTCAAAGATCCCTAGGAGGTAAGCACAGCGTGTGTTCTTACTTGACAGATAAGGAAACCCACCTCCAGAGAGTTTGCCAGAGGAAACGGAGTGAGTCAGTGACAAAGCTAGAAAATGCATTCAGGTGCTACAACGGTACATTTTTGTCTCACAGAATCATCTCTCGGTGATTTTAGCTCTCTCACTGCTTATTATGCAACACTTCAACTTTCTAACCTTGCTGAGTGGCCATAGTTCTCAGGGAATATATTTTTGTTTCTGTAATGCATGATGCAATGATTAAAAATGAATTTTCATGTACACCCATGACTGCTTCCTGTGAATGTACAGCAAAAACCACCACAATATTGTAAAGTAATTCAGTCCAGTTCAGTCGCTCAGTCGTGTACAACTCTTTGCAACCCCATGAACTGCAGCATGCGAGGCCTCCCTGTCCATCACCAACTCCCAGAGTTCACCCAAACTCATATGCATCGAGTCCATGATGCCATCCAGCTATCTCATCCTCTGTTGCCCCCTTCTCCTCCTGCCCCCAATCCCTCCCAGCATCAGGGTCTTTTCCAATGAGTCAACTCTTTGCATGAGGTGGTCAAAGTATTGGAGTTTTAGCCTCAGCATTAAAAAGTAGATGATGTTCCTTCCAGTGAACACCCAGGACTGGTCTCATTTAGGATGGACTGGTTGGATCTCCTTGCAGTCTAAGGGACTCTCAAGAGTCTTCTCCAACACCACAGTTCAAAAGCATCAGTTCTTTGGCACTCAGCCTTCTTCACAGTCCAACTCTTACATCCATACGTGACCACTGGAAAAACTATAGCCTTGACTAGATGGATCTTTGTTGGCAAAGTATTATCTCTGCTTTTTAATGTTCTGTCTAGGTTGGTCATAAACTTTCCTTCCAAGGAGTAAGCATCTTTTAATTTGCTGCAATCACCATCTGCAGTGATTTTGGAGCCCCGCCCCACAAAAAAGTCTGACACTGTTTCCACTGTTTCCCCATCTATTTCCCATGAAGTGATGGGACCGGATGCCATGATCTTCGTTTTCTGAATGTTGAGCTTTAAGCCAACTTTTTCACTCTCCTCTTTCACTTTCATCAACAGGCTTTTTAGTTCCTGTTCACTTTCTGCCATAGCCTCCAATTAAAATAAATAAAAATAAAAAATGAATTTTCTAAATTAGAAGAAGTATTTTAGTTAGAAATTCAGCTAGCTTGACTAGGTTCTAAATTGTCTTCATTCAAGAACCATAGCTCAGCATTGTCTTTTATTTATGTAGGCTCCATTTCCACTCTTTGTGATGCAGTTACGGGGAGAGAACTGGACAAAAATCTAGAAGGCATGTCTGTTTTAGCCCTGCCCTCTGCCAATACGCGACTCTGGGCAAGGTGACCACACTCCCCTAGCCTTGGTTTCGTCGTAGGCAAAACTGAAAATAACATATACTTTTCCTGCGTTACTGGGCTTTTTGTGATGAGCACCAATAAGATGGCATATGGGAACATTCTTTGTAAACTGTAAATCACACCACCAAGGTAAGATAGTATTATTTACTCAGTATCACAGAACAGGTGAAGAGATACCTCTTAGGCTAATGTAAGGATGAAAGAGAAAGGCCATTTAAGACATTTCAGCCTGAGCTGTTGTTGGGATTCGTTTGCTTGAATGATAGAAATTGACATTTAGCAAAAATTTCCACTATGAAACAATCTAAGGCTGTTTAACACCAGGCAGAGCAAGGTGAAATTCCTAATCTTCACAGATGAAAGTGCTGGGAGTAAGCTCTAGGATTATACTCAAGTTCATTATAATTTGGGAGTCTGCTAGTTGTTTTCAGATTTTCTCTCTGGCTGCTGGGTTTTCAAATTCTCTTACCTAATGAAAACATCATTAAAAAAAAAGAAAAATAATTTAATAAATTCTGTGTGTGTGTGTACATGTAGGTACTCATGCAGGCAAGAACTAAATCTTTAGAGAAAAACTGAATTGTTCAAAATTGGTTTTGACCTTTTATCACTCATGGAAGATTAACGAAGCTTAGAATACAATCTAATGTCCAGCATGGAATATTCATCTGACACAACACACTGAAAAGGTTTAGGCTTAAACTTTCTGTTCCTTTAAACACATATTTTTGTGTTTAAACACACAGAAAAAGTTCAGAGATGGTTCTTCATTGATAATATAGTAAATTCTTTTGACTGAGAACCAAAAAACAAAAGTAAAGGCTTCTTCTTGTTCTTTCCAGGCCACTTCATACCTCTGATTTTATTAAACCTTCATCTAGAATCCAGCCTGCTCACATATAATAGTATTGGGAGCACCCAGGCTTTAATGAATGGTTGATAAAAAGCTGTTCATTTAGAACAGTTATTAATGCGGGTATTCTGGATGTTAGCAGCAACTGCTTGAGGGAAAAAGTTAAGTGATTGATTCAATCTGGAAATAAGCTTACATTAAACAAAGTTAAATGGGCTTCGTTAATACAGGAATCCTCACACCCTTAAAAATAAATCTGTGATTCTTCCAGTGACAGACAATGTTCCCCAAATATATTTGATCATGAAGTCCTTTTCTCATGAAGGCAACTCTTGGGAAAGTGAGACCATTTAGACACTGACACTGGTATAAATATTAGGAAAGCCTTTAACATAGTCTCACTCTGACTAGAATCAGACTCACAGTCAGATCTTTGCTGTTTATTAACTAAGTCCCTAAACAAGTCCAAATGCCTTTCTGAACCTGTTTTCCCATCTGTAAATGAAAATGAGAATACTTCAAATTGTAATTATGAGGATTAAAAAAAATATGCAGCAATCTTATAAATGTCAAGGCATAAGAATTAATGAAAAATATGGTTACAGCATTAAAAATTGATCTCACTAAGAATGTTTGACCTACTCATTTTTTAAACATGGGCTTTGAATTAGATTAATGAATGTATAATAATCAGATTCCCTTATTCAGCAAAGGAGAGTTGTTCTTTTCCAGGTCATTCAGATAGTAAAGTATTAACTTTAGGGGAAATAACCATAAAGTAACGAGGCAAAGGTTTCTATGTGGCTCATTATGTTATAACACTATCACATGTGAATTCTTGCGTAGTACTTACTGAGCTAGAGATGATAAATGTTAAAGAGTAGTCTTCATACAGTTGGTGAAATACCAGACTAAAATTTTTCTCACTTCGATTACTATTAAAATACTTAGAAATGAAGAGGAAGAATTATGTGAGTAAATAATAAAATGATTTTGAGTTTCATCCTCTTAGTACCAACTGGATGGCTGGTGGAGATATTAATAACCCTGTAAACTGACAATAAGCAGGCTGTAGAAAAGCGAGGCAGCAGAGGTTCTAAGACATTTTGCATTACTGAGATAGAGCGAGTTGGCTGATAACGTTCCCTTAAGATGCAATATAATTGTTGTGGGCTGAATTGGGTTCCCCTCACATTTATATGTTGAAGTCCTAACTTGCCTCACAGTGGGACAATATTTGGAGACAGGGTCTTCAAGAGGTAAAAAGATAACATGAGGTCCTATGGGTAGGTCCTAATCCAGTACGACCGAGGTGCTTACAGGAAAGGAGATTAAGACACAGACCTGGAAATAGCCTGTGGACACAGGGAGAAGATGGCCTATACACCAAGGACAGAGGCTTTAGAGGAAACCAAACCTCCATTGCCTTGATCTTGGAAGGACAAATGAAAATAGATATTGATGACTCTAATGCAGGCTTATACATGGTCCTGCCTCAATCAAATCTGTGCTATTACATACAGTTGTTATCTAATGAAACTTTATGTGGCTTACTCATGGATGGGTTCCTAAATCTGAAAGCCTTGAAGGCTGTCTATTAGGGAAACCGTAGACTGCAATAAGGAATAAAGTTTGGAGCTAGACAGCTTGAGATCAAGACCTAGTCCTGCCACTGTTCAAATCATCCATATTATGGGTATGCGAGTAGTACCTGTTTCATAGGGTACAGCAACCCTGTGAACATTAAAACATAGCGGAAAATTAAACCAGTTTGATGTCAAGGCTTACTGTAGACATTGAACTTGCAATTCATATATTCAACACCAGATGGCAGTGTGGCCATCCAAGGTTAGGTAGCCATGCAGTCAGGCTGATGGAGCCGGCACCAACTCATCTGAAACACAAGGCGACCGAATTCTGTAAGATTTCTATGAAACTGAGGGACATTTAAAACCTCTGTGCAGATAATTACATATAAGATCACAGAATATACACAAAATAAAAGCTTTTTTAGAAAGGAGAGGCGTAAGGAAAATGCGCCTGATTATCATTAGTGACTTTCCTTCACTAGTTTATTCAAATCGTATCTCCATAGTTTCCCCTTTTAAAATGATTTATTTATTTGCTTATTTTTGCCTGTGTTGGGGTCGGCATCGCTGGGCGGGCTTTCTCTCATCGTGGCAGGCAGGGGCTACTTGTCGCGGTGGCTTCTCTTGGGGTCAGGCTCTAGGGCGGGTGGGCTTCAGGAGCTGTGGTGCGTGGGGCTTAGTTACTCCTTGGCATGGGCATCTTCCCTGACCGGGGATCAAACCCATGACTCCTACACTGGGCAAGCGACCAGGGAAGCCCTCTATTGTTTTCTAGCTGAATAACCACGCACAAGATACTTACCTTTTTTTCAGTTCAGTTCAGTCACTCAGTCGTGTCTGACTCTTTACGACCCATGAACCACCTCCCTGTCCATCACCAACTCCCTGAGTTTACCCAAACTCATGTCCATTGAGTCAGTGATGCCATACAACCATCTTACCTTCTGTTGTCCCTTTCTCTTCCTGCCCTCAATCTTTCCCAGCATCAGGGTCTTTTCCAGTGAGTCAGTTCTTCACATCAGGTGGCCAAAGTATTGGAATTTCAGCTTCAATATCAGCCCTTCCAATAAATATTCAGTACTGATCTCCTTTAGAATGGACTGGTTGGATCTCCTTGCAGTCCAAGGGACTCTCAAGAGTCTTCTCCAACACCACAGTTCAAAAGCATCAATTCTTTGGTGCTCAGCTTTCTTTATAGTCCAGCTCTCACATCCATACATGACCACTGGAAAAACCATAGCCTTAACTAGATGGACCTTTGTTGGCAAAGTAATGTCTCTGCTTTTTAATATGCTGTCTTGGTTGGTCATAACTTTCCTTTGAAGGAGTAAGCGTTTAAGACAGGTTTCTTATCTGTAAAATAGTATTTCATTTAACAAAATGTTCCTGGGCTCCTACACATGTCAGGCATTGTCCCAGGTGCTAGGGATAAAACACTGAGAAAAGAACAGCAATTCTTACTTGTGTGATGCCTTCACTCTAGTCACTAGGCCATCGTGAATGGACAGAACCGTTATCGTTTAATATCAGATACCAGTCACATACCTGGATGTTACAGTGAGACTCCGCCTCAGTGTGCGCCAAATTCCCAAGGGCACAGACCAACACAGTGGGTTGAAAGTGGCTCTACATTTCATAGCCATTGACGAAGAACCTGGAAAGGGGATGGTCAGCAACAAGCCTCAGCTGAGTGCCTACCTCAAGCATATAAGAGAGCTTGGATAGGCTGAAGGGAGGATTGATTTTAGAAGGCGATTCACTTGGAGAGAGTTTTACAGGACTGTGCATCTCCATCACCTCACTGCAGTGAGGAGAGGGTCACGCTCTTTCTCACCTAAATGAGAAAGGATCTTCAAGAGTCACGAGGAGGGCTGACACGACTCCCCTGGCGTGAAGGCACCGAAAGCCTTGGTGAGAGTCTGCGGCTGCTCCGGGCTGAGGTGACAGAGCTGAGGGAAGAGAGCTGCTCTGGAAGGAAAGTGCTCGCTGCAGCCGACAGGCAGCGTGTGAGACACGCGCCTGTGTGTCTCACGGGGCGCGTGTGTGCTCGGAGGGAATCCCTGTCTGGAAAGGCAGCGCGATGGGCGTGCTCAGCCACTGTCGTGTCTGACTCTCCGCAACCCCGTGCACTGTAGCCCACCAGGCTCCTCTGCCCATGGGATTTTGCAGGTAAGGATATGGGCGTGGGTCGCCATTTCCTCCTCCAGGGGAATCTTCCCGACCCAGGATTGAAATCACGTCTCTTGCATCTCTTGCAATGGTAGGCAGATGTTTGTGTGTGTGTGTGTGTGTGTGTGTGTGTGTTTCACCACTGACTCACACAAGAAGCTTGGACAATGTGATATCCTCTGTTGAAAGATAAAGTGAGGCACATTAAAATTTTCAGTAGTTAAGCAAAGATCAATGGGAATCAGGCAGTGCCAAACTGGAAGTTGTGAAAAGCTAATAACCTCCAATACTCTGGCCACCTGATGTGAAGAACTGACTTCTTGGAAAAGACCCTGATGCTGGGAAAGACTGAAGGCAGGAGGAGAAGGGGATGACAGAGGATGAGATGGTTGGATGGCATCACTGACTCAATAGACCTGAGATAGAGTAAACTCCGGGAGTTGGTGATGGACAGGGAGGCCTGGCGAGCTGCAGTCCATGGGGTCGCAAAGAGTCGGACACGACTGAGTGACTGAACTGAACCGAACCGAATAGACAGAAACCTCAATTTAATACAATTAGGGTACAAGCAAAAGAGCTTTCGTACCCTGTGATAGTAACGAAGCCCAACAGGAAGAGGAAAGATTCCCTTCCTAACAAGGACACAGCCGATGCCACCGGCTCTTCGTTTATTATAGCCCTCCCAACGTGCTTCTCTTCTCTTTGAGAGAGTTCTCCTTCTCTTGCTGAGTGGGGACTTCCCCGTGACTTGCCATGGTTGTAGATACCAATTGCAGTTTTCTGTTGATCCCTAATGAGCTCATCCTTGCTGGAGAAATATTTGCTGGTCTAAAGTCATTAGGAGTCTCCTCTGAAAGGAGTTAGGGGAAAGCCTTTTATAAAAGCAAAGCAAGGAACTATTTGATTGGCTACAGCTTCAGTGGCTGTCTTATCTGGGAGAATCTAGCTGGTGGGTTGTGATTGGTTTTTCTTAAATTTGGTTTTCTCCGTACAAGTGCGTTCACAGAATTAACTCTGGCTTGGGCTACCAAGGCATTAGCGTCACCTGGTATAATGGCGTCCTTATTTAATTGCGTTAACACCACGAAAGAGACAGACTGCCAGATAGTTGCTCAGGGCACCAGGCAGGAATCCTGATGGCCAGCTGGGGCCAGGCGATGTCGGCATCACGGCGTCAAGGTCCAGCAGCAGCGTCTTTGAGGAGCAGCACCAGGGAAAGAACCAGCACTGCAGAATCCACCAGCACAGAAGAGCCCCAGAGGCTGTGTCTGTGTCAGCCGAGTAGAGCTCTTCCGTCCCTCACTTCTCCCATTCCAACTCAAGTTAGGGAAGGAGGAGGTGCCCACGCTTGGACAGGGAGGAGCACGACCACGAAAGAAACTTGGAACATTAATAATCACACTGCACTGAACATTTTAATTGTTAAAATGACAGCATTCTTGTGCCTAGAAGGGATTACAGGATTCATGTTATTATTAAGATTCTAAAAGTTACGTCATGAGAAACACTGGGCTGGAAGAAGCACAGGCTGGAATCAAGATTGCTGGGAGAAATATCAATAACCTCAGATATGCAGATGACACCACCCTTATGGCAGAAAGTGAAGAGGAACTAAAAAGACTCTTGATGAAAGAAAAAGAGGAGAGTGAAAAAGTTGGCTTAAAGCTCAACATTCAGAAAACGAAGATCATGGCATCCGGTCCCATCACTTCATGGCAAATAGATGGGGAAACAGTGGAAACAGTGTCAGACTTTATTTCTGGAGGCTCCAAAATCACTGGAGATGATGACTGCAGCCATGAAATTAAAAGACGCTTACTCCTTGGAAGAAAAGTTATGACCAACCTAGACAGCATATTGAAAAGCAGAGACATTACTTTGCCAACAAAGGCCTGTCTAGTCAAGGCTATGGTTTTTCCAGTGGTCATGTATGGATGTGAGAGTTGGACTATAAAGAAAGCTGAGCGCCAAATAATTGATGCTTTTGAACTGTGGTATTGGAGAAGACTCTTGAGAGTCCCTTGGACTGCAAGGAGATCTAACCAGTTCATCCTAAAGGAAATCAGTTTTGAATATTCATTGGAAGGACTGATGCTAAAGCTGAAATTCCAATACTCTGGCCACCTCATGTGAAGAGCTGACTCAGTGGAAAAGACCCTGATGCTGGGAAAGATTGAAGGCAGGAGGAGAAAGGGATGACAGAGGGTGAGATGGTCATATGGCATCACTGACTCGATGGATATGAGTTTGGATAAACTCAGGGAGTTGGTGATGAACAGGGAGGCCTGGCGTGCTGCAGGCCATGGGGTTGCAAAGAGTCAGACACGATTGAGCAACTGAACTGAACTGAAAAGTTATTATTATTTTCCTCATAGCTCAGTTGGTAAAGAATCTGCCTGCAATGCAAGAGACCCAGGTTCGATTCCTGGGTTGGGAAGATCCCCTGGAGAAGGGATAGACTACACACTCCAGTACTGTGGCCTGGAGAATTCCATGGACTGCATAGTCTGTGGGGTCACAAAGAGTAGGACACAACTGAGTGATTTTCACTTTCAAAAGTTATTATGGCACTTCCCGGGATTTCAACCAGGGACTGGAAAATACTTAGCCCTCC
>SJYC01036503.1:0-10770 GCA_006408675.1 Madoqua kirkii | reverse complement strand
AAGCCCATGAATTAGCCCCAGCAAAGGAGCAGATGTGGGGCCGATACCTTCTCTCTCTGTTCACTTGTCCTTCTACCTTTCATGATGCCTTAATCCACGCTGCATGGCTTTAGTTTTTCAGAGTACTAAAAATTGGGATAACCAAAGAAATTTCTACTTTGAGGAGAAAATTGATAGGCATACATTAAATAAGATCCACCCCCCGCCCCCTCATAATTCAAAAGAAAGGAAACTAAGAAATTAAATTCTCAGAGAATCTGCTTTTTCTCAAATCTTATTCCTCTTTCTTTGATTTCATAGCACTCTAAAATTCTCTTCTCATTTCTGCTATTCAGGTTATCTATTATTGCATAACAAAGCCTCCGCCCCCTCATAATTCAAAAGAAAGGAAACTAAGAAATTAAATTCTCAGAGAATCTGCTTTTTCTCAAATCTTATTCCTCTTTCTTTGATTTCATAGCACTCTAAAATTCTCTTCTCATTTCTGCTATTCAGGTTATCTATTATTGCATAACAAAGCCCTCCAAAACCTTGTGGCTTAAAGTGATTTATTTTGTTCACAATTTTGTGAGTGAGGGCTTTAGAAAGGGTTCAGTTGGGATGCTCATCTGTGATTGTACATGATTCACTTCCAAGATGGCTTCTTAACTCACATGTCTGGCCCCTCTGTACCCATTGGCTCTCTCTCTCTCTCCACATACAGCTCACTTTTCAGGACCTGTGGCATCTTCAGTTTTCTTCACAGCATGACAGTCTCAAGGTAGTCAGCTTCTTCCCTCAGACTTCCTGTTCTAGGGGACAGGAAGTAGAACCTACTGTTTCTCAAGACCTGAACTCAGAAACTGGTACATCCTGACTTATGCCCTATTCTATTTGTGGTACAGGTCACAGGACCAGAGCCAAGAGAAAGAAATACAGATCTCATTTCTAGATGGACGAGTGATGAAAAAATATGGAGGCTTTCTCCATCCACACATTTACCATTTTAACTTCTGAAAATCCTGAAACACAGAATAGATAGGAGTTCCTTCTCCTCTCCTCAGTAATACATTTAGCAAAGTTTGAGTTATTCATCCAAGTCTGGTTATGAGTTGTACACTTGCCTTTTTATTCTCCTGATTGCCCAGCAGGTAAATATTGTAACAGACACATAGGCACAACTTTCCAAGGCATACATTACTTATCAAAGCAGTACAATTTAAATTTACAAGAAGGACAAAATACTTTCATGACATCCTCTATAATTTACAAGGCTCTACTTTCACAATGGAATTATTATTTCATATTTTCATGTGAAACATTTCATGTTACTTTCCTTAATCCTGCCTTCATCTCCACTTTGCCTATTTTTTAATATTCTGTCAGTTTGAGAAGAAATTACACCTTTGCTAACCAAATATATCTCACTATCCAGCCCTTTAGGAAAAAGAAAAAGAGAAAGGAAAGAAATAGACCCCCAAAACTTTGTAATAACTATAAAAGAGAATTAATTAGATGACTAAAGTCTCTTCTTGTGTCTGTTTTGGAAAGAGAGACATGATTTTGCCCTTTGGTTACATAAAATTTAGCATGTATACTCAATCATGTCTGACTCTTTGCAACCTCATGGACTATAGCCCACCAGATTCCTCTGACCATGGGATTTTCCAGGTAAGAATACTGGAATGGGCTGCCATTTCCTCCCAGGCGATCTTCCCAACCCAGAGATCAAGTCCACATCACCTGCATCTCCTGCATTGACAGGTGGATTCTTTACTACTGAGGCACCTGGGGAGCCCAGACACGTACATGCTGCTATATTTAAAATGGATAACCAGCAAGGACCTACTGTATAGCACATGGAACTCTGCTCAATGTTATGTGGTAGCCTGGATGGTAGAGGAGTGCGGGGGAGAATGGATACAAGGATATGAATGGCTGAGTCTCTTCCTGTTCACCTGAAATTATTACAACATTGTTAATCAGCTATATCACCAATATAAAGTAAAAAGTTTTTAAAAAGATAAAAACTTTTAAAAGTTAAAATTGATATTTCCCCCCAATTTATGTATCAATTAAATAAACTTGGCTACAAATAGATGAAACACATGGAAGCATAGCTACCATATCTCAGGTTAAGGAAGAAAGAGTTGAAGCTCAGTCATTGTTCTACCCCTTCACTGTCCATCTTTCCTTTTCTAAAGTGGCCTCTGAGGACCTTTGAGAAGATCTAAAATTCAGCAAAATGCATTTCACTCCCCTCATGAAGTGGAAGAACTTGAAATCTAATTTGCGTAAATGATTTTCCTAATAATAAATACTCAGAGCTAACAATGTTGAGTGATTAACCTGAGCCAGTCATCTTCTAAGGCTTGGCATAGTTTAAAGCATCTAATCTCCACATCAGCTCTACCACTCTCTCATTATCTTCATCATACAGATGAGGAAACTGAAGTCAGAGAGCTTACATGATCAGAAGCAAATCCAAGGCTAGAACTTGGGTCTCCTTAACCCTAAGTTCAAGGATCTTGACACTAACAGTTCTGCCTTTTTCAGAAACACCTTGAAAACCTTTCTGCAATTAAAGCCGAATTTGAGGATCAACAAAAGCATACTGTTCATTTTTAGTGCTCTGTTGTCTTAGGTTCTTTCCAGGCATTAACCTGAGGCTCATTGTCGTGGTAAAGTCGCTCAGTCATGTCCAACTCTTGGTGACCCCGTGGACTGTAGCCCACCAGGCTCCTCCCTCCATGGGATTCTCCAGGCAAGAGTACTGGAGAGGGTTGTCATTTCCTTCTCCAGGGGATCTTCCCAGCCCAGGGATCAAACCTGAGTCTCCTGCATTCCAGGCAGACGCTTTAACCTCTGAGCCCCCAGGGAAGCCCTGAACCTGACATTTTGGGATCTGCAAAGCTAAAGCCTGGACAGTCCCATTCTCCTGATTTAGTCCAAGCTCCAGGATGCTAGAGGCCATGTGTACAGAAGTTGCCTCACACTTGGCCCTTACAGGGAACTTGGGGTGTGAAATCTCCTGAAAACAGTGGTGACGAGTTGACAGTGCCTTTCCAGTATCTGTGTGCAGAATCAGATTTGTGTACCACCTGTGAGAATGAGATAAATTTCCCTTTTTTTCCCCTTTTATTTCTATTTCTCGGCAGAAACTATGCCTACAACTGTATCTTGATTTTCCCCTTGACTGTTGCAGAACTGGAATATATATTTGTTTAACTAGTGGATAAACTGGCAGCAATATCTCTCTAATGAAGTGTCTTAAAGCCAAAAGGCTTGTTCCCTCCTCCCTCCCCAGGTTGCCTTGCTATTAATGGTACAAGGGCCAGCTGACGAGTGATGGGAACAGCTGTCTGAAAATTACCGTTAAGGGGTAGACAAGAGGTCTAGGGTGTCTGAATGACCTACCAATTGGATAATCCACTTGTAGTTAATTGAGAACAAGATTCAATTAAAACATTTGTACACTGTTCAACTGAAAAATTCCAAGACGTTTAAAATCATAAAGAAATTATGCAAGTTGAATGCTTGCTATATGACTGTGTTTCTGAGTGGGTGAAATTGTTTAATTTGTGTTAATATGAGGAAGAGTGATTAACTTTCTTATCTGAAGTCAGATGGGTAGCTGGGAAGATGATGGTGTTTGAAAGGCTAAGCTGAGTGGAGTCATGAAGTTTACTCAACCTTAATTTAAAACAGAAGGTTCAGATCTTGTGAATTCTGACACATGCATATAAGGAAAGAAGGAAACACACTTTTAAGATACCACTATTTTAGGTAGTATAAAGTCTTTAGCTCAGACTTATAAAGCCCAATTTAGATGATGATTCTGTCTCCTGGGATGGCCTATAAAAGTATTTGTTCAACATTTTAAGATCCTCAAATTGAAAGTGCTGTGTAAATACTGGGCCAGATTAGCTCGCCATGTGTCTCTCTATGTGCACAGAGCTTTCACTGACTTCAGTGGGTAGAATGTGGTGGGAGAATCTGGCTCATTATTAGTTTTCCTATTTTGATTTGATCAACTGTTGTCAATTACAGACATTGGTAATTACCCACAGAAAAGGAGAGGAGGGAGAAAAAAACTTGCTATCATAATATTTATCTTATCAGTTATGGTATTTTCCTATATTGAAAAAATATTGTGATGAATTGTGTAACACAGCAAGTACTGATTTTTACAGTGCCCTTGACTTGAGTGTATTTTTATGCAGATTTTTCTGAATTTCTCAAATAAAATATCCATGACTCTATAGAGTAGTGCTGCTTTACTTATCACCGTGCCCTGTTAATCCCTCCTTTCACCCATATTCCCACTCAGATTTGACCTTTAGATTCTGTCTCCAATTCTAACATCATGTTTGAGACTACTGCTGTTCAAAACACTTTCTGTAATAATGAAAATGTTTTTTTATCTACACTGCCCAGTGTGGTAGAAAAGAGCCATGTGTAGCTATTAAGCACCCAAATTGTAGCTTGTGTGATTGGAAAACTGAATTTTTAATTTAATTTTAATTAATTTAAATCTAAATAGCCACATGCAGCTAGTGGTTACCATATTTCAGTGCTGTCCAAACTCCTATGCCTTAATTATTGTGATGACCTATTGACTCCTCTGCTTACTGGCAAGACATTTGTCTTCAGCCTCTCCTCTACAACAGAAATTAATCATCTTTAAATTTTGCTTTCATCAGGACATTCTCTGCCCAGAAAGGTATGGTGGTTTCATTCAGTCTATCTACCACAGTATTTGGTATAGCAAAATTTACCCTAAATCTGACTGCCCATCAGAATCACTTGGGGACACAATTAATCATATAATCATTAGGCCCAAGACAGAGCCTAGGAAGCTGATTCTGATATAGCCAACTTTAAAACTAACTGGTTTTGATATCTCCAGTCCTCTTCATATCCTCTGTATCTTTTTAAATGTATCTATGAACACATCTTACCTGGAGACCTGCAATATTCTTTGAACTTTTATCCCTATCTCTTTTCTTTCATTCCTCCCATACTCATAACCACATTCCATTCTCCTAATAACAGCTGAAGTGATCTTCTTAAAATTTATAATAGAACAGGTTATTCTGATAGTTCAAATCCTCCACAGCATCTGGATTGCCTATAGAATAAAATGAAAAAAAATTGTTCCTGGTCTACAGACCTACGTAGTATGCTTCTCCTTTACTATTTAAACCTCACTAAAAATGAACACACACACACATGTATTTCCTCTTGCTTATGACTAGCATTTTCCTTCTTTGAATATATGTATGCATTAGGTTTCTTCCCATCTCAAAGCCTTCAACTTGATGTTTTCTCTGCTTGGACCATCCTGCCCTGGGATCTTCAAAAGGCCATTCTCATTCTTCACATGTCAACTACCGTATCACCCCAGAAAGATAATCCTTGTGCACACTATCTGCTGCCTGTATCCCAGCTTCATCACTCTGTACACAGCATCTTTTCATATTTGCAAGCACTTATTATTTCATATATTACATTTAATTAATGTGTCTATTACTTATCTACTACTACTAGAAAACAGGTCCCATAAGAACAGATATTTAATTTCTCTTATTTTAATGCTCTGTTTTTAAAATCATAATCATCTTTTCCACTCACATTGTCCTTAACCTTCTCCTCAAACACAGAGGTTTACAAACTCTAGTTTCTAGACCAGCTGCATGAGCATTACCTGAAACGTGTTTGAAAGATAATTCTGTGACTCTACCCCAGACCCACTGAATCAGAAACTCTGGGGTGGGGCCCAGTGGTCTGCACTTTAGCAAGCCTTCCAGGTGATTGTGGTGATGTTGAAGTTTGTGAGCACATATGTCATAACATTCAGCAATCAATTTTCACATTACCATCTAGTTCATGGAAGTTAACTTTCCTTCCTAAAGTAACATTATTTGAGGATGTGCTCTGTGAAATATTTTGTTAATATCTGTGAGACTGGGACACATGTCATATCCTATTATATGTAGCCAAGGCATACAATAGGGTACTATGAGCTTTCTATCAAAAGCATATTTCATTTTAACTTGTTCAAGTTGTTTTTTTTTTTTTATCCCATATAGGTTCTTTCCTGATTGACTTTTTATGTGTGCTTGTGACAGAATATTAAAAGTTCCCAGGAATATTTTTTAACTTGTATGTTGGGCTATATGTTTCTATAGAATTACATTCTGGTCTGAGAATGTGAAATGCATAACTTGTGCTGCTGCTTTACATTTGTTGAGCATGTCAGAAAGGGCTCAATAAATAACTGAATGGTTGCATGTGCGTTCAGTCACCTTTGGGGCATCTTGATGAAATTTGCTAATGTGTGAGACAAGATAAAAGTAATTTCAGTAAGTAAGTAATACTGTTTCAGTAAGTAATACTAGTTTCAGTATTGTGCTCTAGCTGGCCACACATAGTGAGGAGAAAGTGGAGAATTTATTGTAGGAAGTGGGTTTAATTTCTAAAAGAAATGAGAGAAGAAAAAGAGTCTGGAGACAATGCAAAGTAATACACTATGCTATCATACTCTTTTATACATTGCTTTTCCCCCTTTAATGCTTATTTGGCTGTGGATCAGTTAGAATCCCGCATTGACAAAGAGCAGCTTAAACCAAAGGGAGAATTTATTGGCTCATTTACATGAAAAGCCCAGGGATTTCCCACTTAAGGGCCTGCTTGACACAATGGCTCAGATGGTGTTATCTATCAATTTTTCTGCATCTTTTATTTCTGCTTTTCTCCATGTTGACTTAGTTTCCAGGCTTCACACAGTGACAAGATGATTGTCTTTAGCTTCTGGTCTAATTTTCCCCTAATATGACATCAGCAGAGATGAGATGTTTGCTCTTCCCAAAGTTAAAACAAAAATCCTTGTCCTTACTATAGTTGGTTACAGTTCTGCCATGTGCCTACTTTTGAAGCATTTATTATGGATAAGAGCTTAACATGGAGAGTCACTTCATTGTGTTCACCTCTTTGTAACCCCATGGACTGTAGCCTGCCAGGCTCCTCTGTCCATGCAATTACCCAGGCAAGAATACTGGAGTGGGTTGCCATTCCCTTCTCCAGGACATCTTCCCAATCCAGGGACTGAACCTGGGTCTCCTGCATTGCAGGCAAATTCTTTACTGGCCAAGTCACTAGAGAAACTCACTATGGATTTAGTTGCCCAAGAACAAATAATATCATATCTGGACAGGGATTAGAATCAGTTTCATCCTCCCAAAATTTTAAATTATGGGGAAGGAGTGGTATTCAAGAGGAACTTTGGAGAATTAGTATCAAAAGAATAGAATAGATTTTAGGAAACCAAAGTAAATATGTACATAAATAAGCAAACAAATATATATGTTCAGAGTTTGAATATGCAGTTTTAAATTAAAAATTATTTTTTCTTAGAACATTAGTGAAATTACTTCTTTCTCTTTACAAATAGAATTGACAATGAGAAGTCTGATTTACTTTGATTTTTATTGCCTCAAGTATAAGAGTTTACTATCATATCTAGAACATTTTAGGATGCTTTTCTTTAACCAAGGGTCTACTCTACACTTTATAGATCTTATCATATTGACTGGAGATTTGTTTTTTAAATATATATATATTTTTAGCTCAGGGAATTTTCCTCTGTCATGTAATTGGCTATTTCCTTTCTTCGATTCTTTCTGTTTTCTCCAGCCTTTTATTATAATCAGTATAATAGGAAGGTAAATTTCTAGATTGATACTCCATTTCTTTCACCTTTTCTCTCATAATTTTGGCATCATTCTGTATTTGTGCTATATTCTGGAAGTATGGCACAATGACATCATCCCACTTATTTATTTATTTTTCAGTTGTGCCTTTTTTCTGTCATTCTGTTCCTGTGCCTACATCTATGGAGGGGTTTATTTTTGTTATTATTTAAAAAAATTTATCAAATACATTTTATTTCCAGAGTATAAAACTGGTTATTTTTAAAAAGTAGTATTAATATTCTATAATTAACATTCTTTGGACATTTACAATTAGGAAGAGATATTTATTTACCCCCATCCTAGAGCATGTCAGATAATATATAGGATCAAATTGGTTTTTGATTGGTTTAGCCATAAGAGTAAGAATGCAAAGAAAAACAAATAAATGAAATCCCACAAAGCAATGAATAGTTCTTGGCAGAGAAGTTCTTGGCAGTGGTGCATGACTTTTTTCATCCCTAGTGGAGCTATGGGAGAGAAATCATGATAGATGAGTATAATGAGTAATCAGCTAAACTTTTAATAAACTGTTATTAGTCATGTGTAGTCACATGAATGGTGGATAATAACCATCCACAGCCAGAGGCAAGTCTGTACCCAGGTACCAGCTCTTTACTGGGTCTTCAACAGGTGCATGGATTATATGCTAAAGATTAGGGGCAGAGCACATTTGAGGCATTTGGGCATGTAGAGTTTTACCAAGTGCAAGGCAGTATCCCCTTAAAGGGTAAATGTAAAACATGAGAGCTGGGAGAAATCCCTCCAGGGTAATTTGTATCTTCATCAAGTGCTGAAAACTGGGAGGAGGGCAGTAGAGCAAAGAACAATTTCACAAGATGTAGAAAGAGACTTCTCATGGTTTGGAAAGCTTACAAATAAGCAATAGAGCACAAACAGATCACCAAAGGTTCAGATCCAAAATCTCAATAAATGGATAGACCCAATCTTTTCCTCAAAACAGCTGAAACCAGAGGTAAACTGTATCTAAATAAACTGCAGCAAAACTCAGCTTCACTTCAACTACAGACTAAAGGTGGTCAGCACTCAACACAGGCCTGACAGAGAAAAGGACATGCTTTATACTGGAAGTAATTTTATTTCTTTAATTTCTATTGTGCTTTATTTTTATCACAAGTAGCTTGTATGTAGTCAAAATGATAAAACACACAAAGAAGCAGGAAAATAAGGCCCATGAAAGAGAGGAAGTAGTCAATATATAGCTGTATATCCAGCGATAGGCCAGCCATTGTAATTATCAGACAGAAACATTAAAAAAGCTGAATATAGACATTAAAGTCTAGGGAAAAAATAGATAACATATGAGAAGAGTTGGTAATATCATTAGAGAATAAAAGTATAAAAAGTGAGAGATACACATACACATTTATCAGAAATGAGGCATGCATTAATGCCATCAACAGACTGGGCAGATGAGAGGAAAGAATCAGTGAATTTGAATATAGGTCACTAGAAAATTTCTAAATAAACATTAAAATTCTTAAAAAGGAACAGAGCATCTAATATCTGTATATGGAGTAGAAAAAATATGTATTCAGAGTCACAGAAGGAGAAAAGATTAATAATGGAGCAGAGGAAATATTTTAAGGTATAATGGCTGAGAATTGTCATAATTAATAAAGCTTAACTCATATATCCAAAAAGTTCAACAAGTCCCAAGCATAATAAATACAAAGAAAACTATGCGCAACCTCACTACAGTCAAACTGCTATAAACCAAGAATAAAAGGAAAATGTGAAGAGCAATTAGAGAAGAAAAAGCAAACTACATGCAGGGGAGAAATGATACCAATGCCAGCTGGTTCCCTATCGCAAACAATGGAGACCAGAATAAAATGAAATAACATCTTTAAAGTGTTAAAAATTAAGCTGTCACCACAAAATGGTGTATTCAGCAAAAAAAAAATCCTTCAAAAATAAAGATAGGATAAATAGATTTTTCAGGCAGACAAAAGCTGAAAGAAATCTTTCAACATATTTTCTCTAAAAAAAGGTAAAGAAAGTTTTTCTTGTTATAAGGAAATGTTGTGGGAATGAATGTCCAGAGGTTTATGGACACCTCTGGCTTATGGTATGTTGTTTAGATACACATGAAACAATCTGGATTCATGAATTAAAGTCTGAAGTAGGGGAAGGAGCAGTCTTGGAATTGACTTCTTAACCTGTGGGATCTGATACTGTCTCTAAGTAAATAGTCTCAAAATGGAGTTAAATCTTTGGGCACCCAGCCAGTGTCTGAGAAATACTTGATGCGGGAAATCCTCATCCTGTTTGGTGATCAGAGGTATCAGAATTGCAGTATTCTGTGAGTAGTAGAAAGAGTATTAGAGCAGAGGAGAAACACAGGAGGAATGCTTTCCCTCCAACAAAATTCAGGTAGCAAAACTTGATGAAACTAAAAGGAAAAATAGAAACACATCTACCCTGATGGATCAGTTGGTAAAGGAACTACCTGCAATGAAAGACACAACTTCCCTAGGTCAGGAAAATCCCCTGGAGAATGAAATTCAACGCACTCAAGTATTTTTCTTATAAAATCCCATGGACAGAGGAGCTTGGGAGGCTATACTCCATGAAGCTGTAAAAGTCAGACACGACTTAGTGACTCAGCTACAACCACAATGTAATTAGAGATTTGAACACCACTCTATCAGTATCTGCTAGAATGAATGGTTAAGAAAAAAGAGTAAACTTACACCTTATAAACTATTTCCAGCAACTTAATTGATATTTATTGGACACTAGACCCAACAACTACAGAACACCCATTCTTTACAATTGTAAAAGCAACATTCACTAAGAAAGAACATATGCTGAATACCAAAATACATTTTAATACATATCAAAGGATTGCAATTATATATATAGTTATTCTTTGACCAGTATGGAATTAAGTTAGAAAGCAATAATGGCGAGTTACTTGCAAATGCCAAATATTTTCCATTTAGAAAATATACATTCAGTAATCTATGGATTAAAGAAGAAATTTAAAGGAAAATAGAAATATTCAAAAATTTTT
>SJYC01036502.1:0-37579 GCA_006408675.1 Madoqua kirkii | reverse complement strand
CTAGAAAAAAGGAACAAATTAAATCTAAAATAAATCAAAGAAAAATATAAAAAATAAGAGCAAAAATTAATGAAACAGAAATAGACAAGTAAATATGGTTCTTTATTATCAGTGTAATTGGTAAACTTGTGGTAAGATTGATCATAAAAAGGGGAAATACAAAGTACACATATGAGGAATTAAAAAAAGGAGACATCACTATAGTTCCTACAATTTAGTACAGTTGAATTGAGAAGAAATATAAAATATGATTAGTTAAATATCCTATAAAGAAATTGAATTAATAATTTTAAAACTTTCCTCAAAGAAAACCCCAGGACCAAACAGCTTCACTTGCTGATTCTCTCAAATTTGACAGAAAATAGAATGGTAGATGGAAGCACTTGTTACCTTATCTTTTGAAACCAGCATTACCCTAATTCCAGAACCTGATAAAGCTAAGGAAAAGAAAGCTAAAGAAAAGAAAATTTAGGCCTAATATCCCCATAATTATAGACATAAAAAGTTATTATCAAAATACTAGCAAACTGAATCCAGTGATATATAAATAGATAATATATTATGCTGGAGTAAATGTTATTTCAGAAATGCAAAGTTTAATACTTTTTAAATGTTTATTTTAATTATATTTTATCTTAGTTTAATTTGCAGTCAACATAACTCATCACATTAAAGGAACAAACAGAAAAATTATAATTATTTCAACAGAGGGGAGTGGGGAGAGTTTTGACCAATTCAGCACTCTTTCATAATACATAGTCTCAGCAAATGAGGACTAGAAGAAAACATCCTAAATCTGATAAAGAACACCTATTTTAAAAGTCTTTCAGATAGCTTTATGCTTACTACTGGAGTAGTAAATTTCTCCTCCCAATATTGGGATTGACATAAGAATATATGCTTTCACTGCATGCAAAGACTTGGGATTATTGACATCCATTTTTTTGTTTGTTTCAAATTATCTTTAGTTTTAAAGCAAGCTTACTTAAAACTCCAAGTTTTTCCTTCCTAGAAACTAACGATTTATTTCTAAATTTATTTGGAAATGTTAAGAACCTAGACTACACCAAATAGTATTGAAAAAGAAGAATAAAGTGACAAAACCTAATATTATATATTTTCAGACTTACAATAAAGCTTCAATCATACAGACCATGTGGTATCGTTATTTATATTTAAAGAGAAAGTCCAGAAATGGACCCATATATACACAATTGATTGATTATTGAACAAGGTACCAAGTAACATATATTGCATACCCACTAGAATTGCTAAAATGAAATGATTGACAATACCAAATGCTGGCTGGGATGTGGGACAAACAGAAATATAATCCGTTGCAGGTTGGAGAGTAAAATGGTACAAACTATTGAGAACTGTTTGGCTTTTTTTCAAATAGAGTTAAATTAGATTCAAATAGAGTCTATCTACCCTATAGCCCTGATATTCCATTCTTACCCCAAAATACTTATATAGGAATGTTCATAGCAGATCTATTCATAATAAGCCCCAAACTGGAAACAAGCCAAATGTCCTTCAACAGGAGAATAAATCAATGATATATAATTATAGAATAGAATATTGTTTGTCAACTGAAAATGTGCACAACATAGATGAATGTCAAAAGCATTATTTTTTTTTAAGAATATACCTTATGATTCTATTTATATGAAATCAGGAACATATGAAATTATTCTGAGGTAATTTAAATTGGAATGTTGCTGTCTGCGATTGGGAAGTTGAGGGGCAAGGGACAAGAGACAACTTTTTGAGGTGATATGTTTCAAATCTTATTTGGGAGTGTTAGTTATATAGTACATGCAATTATCAAATTTGTCACACTGAACTCCTAGGATCTAGGTGTTTATTTATGTAAATTATATCTCAATTTTGAAAATGTTCTTTCAGGGTCTCTTGTTTTCTCTGTTAAGTTTGTTAATTAAGGTGTTAATTCTTCTTAGTGTGGTGCATTTCTTTCATGCAGTTGGTTTCCTTGAAATACTTTCTGATTGTGGTTGGATGTCATCTTTGACATCAGAGTCTGTATCAGAATTGCTATTTACCTGTGTGTTGGTGTGGTTCTGTTTATTGTAGCCATCCTAGTTGCAGGGGAATGGTAAAGCATGTGTTGGTGGGGTATAATAGTAGCTCATTGTATCATCATTGAGACTTCCTTTTCCTCCTGACTGAGGAGTCTGTCCTGCCTGTGGTCCCTGCTCTAAAGCTCAGTGCTGCAGCCTTTCAAAGATCTCTGCTGCTGTTACTGGGATGTGTGCACACGTTTGTGGTGTGTGTGGTTGGGGGCAGGGAGCAATTGCTTTGTTGCTAAACTTCCCCAAACATGTCTGTACAATAAATCACTCTGATTTGCCTCAGCTCTCTGGGCACAGAGCAACTCTGAAGCGCTGTCTACCTTTTGTGGCAGTTTTCTTCTGTGTGTCTTTATTTCAAATGCTCTCCATGTGGCAGATATTTCCTAACGTTTCTGGTCCAAATTTATCTCCCTTATGCTTTTCAAGTGCTGTACTAAACTTACAATGAAAGAAAATGGGTGTGCTTTCTGTCATGTGGGTTGGAGATTTGGGTTGGGACTTAGAGACTTGCTATCTTGATCCGATTTCCCAAGTCACTTTTAATTAGCAGCTGTGTTACTGCTTCACATAACTGATGTATCTTATGACTTTCATATCCCCTTTATGTGGCCCTGCTGACCTGGCAGTCACCTGGACTTTGATATGTATAAAGTAGATACTTGACAAGTTCACAAAGGTTGATTATGAACTGATCTCTAAGGTACAAGTAGTTCTGAGGAAGGAGAAAATTACCTCAACACATGTGTGTTTGCGAGAAATGGGATTGCTTTTTCAGAATCTCTGCCTAGACATTCAGTTCTATAGAGAAGCAACCCTAAACCGAGAATGTAGGAAGGAGAGTCCTACTCAACACTGCTAAAATCTCCCCAGGCAACCTAGTCTCTGACTATTTATCATTCTAATGTTGACCTAACACCTGTGTCTGTAAAAGAGGGATGTCTTTGTGCAATGAATTCAAGTGCTATTTGCTGAGGATACAATGACTTCCGTTTGACTTTCTTGCTGATAAAAGCAGATGGGAAAGGTTTTCTTTGGTTGTTTGCTTTCACATTAAAAACAAATACTTACTGCCAAAAACAAGGATTGAAATACTGCAGTTCCCCCTCACAGCTGTTATTTAGAGGTGGTCCAAGACTCTTTTTCAGAACATTAGATAATATAAATCCATAAGAAGCCAATGATGAAAACAGCATTTACTAGTTTCTTCGTTTGCCCTCTCTCTGTACACAGGTGGTTGATAATGTCAGGAGCTGATATGATATTGAATTCACGAAAGGTACAATTCTATTTACAAATTTTCCATGTTACAGAGCAGGAAACTGAATAAAGCACAGACTAGTCAGGCAACTGAGATTTATTCTCAAAAGGATATAGAGAAGATTTTATGAAAATTTAAGGTTTCTGCAATGTCATTTAAAGGAAGACTGTACTTTGGTTATTATGATAAATTGGCATTAAATCAGTAATTTTTGTCAAGCAGATTTTGGTGCTGTATTTACAACTTCCAAAAAGTAATATAACAGACTCTTCTGATTTTATAAAGACAAATATTAATTGTAAATCATTCTCAAGATTTTACTTTTTATTATTTTGTAATTTTTTTTTGAAGTATAGTTGGTCTACAATGCTATGCTAGACTCTGTTACACAGCAAAGTGAATCAGTTATACATACACATATACTCATTCTTCTCTAGATTCCCCATAGGAATAGGGGCCCTGAATAGAGTTTCTGTGCTATACAGTGGGTTCCTATTAGTATCTACTTTATACATGCTGCTGCTGCTGCTGCTGCTAAGTTGCTTCAGTCATGTCTGACTCTGTGGGACCCCATAGACAGCAGGCTCCCCCATCCCTGGGATTCTCCAGGCAAGAATACTGGTAGTGTGTAAATGTCAATTTCAATCTCCCAATTTATCCCTCCCCATGTATCTGAGGTCAGAAGCAGAGGCCGGGAGCAGCAACCCCATGTCCAAGGAGAGGTGGCTATGGGGGCGCAGGAGGGCCTAGGGGAGCTATTCCACGTTCAAGGTCAGGAGGGGTGGTGGTGAGGAGATACCCCTTGTCCAAGGTAAGGAGTAGTGGCTGCGCTTTGCTGGAGCAGCCATGAAGAGATACCCCACGTCCAAGGTAAGAGATACCCCACGTCCAAGGTAAGAAAAACCCAAGTAAGACAGAAGGTGTTGCAAGAGGGCATCAGGGAGCAGACACACTGAAACCGTAATCACAGAAAACTAGTCAATCTAATAACACTCGGACCACAGCCTTGTCTAATTCAATGAAACTAAGCCATGCCCGCGGGACCACCAAAGATGGGTGGGTCATGGTGGAGAGATCTGACAGAATGTAGTTCACTGGAGAAGGGAATGGCAAACCACTTCAGTGTTCTTGCCTTGAGAATCTCATGAACAGTATGAAAAGGCAAAATGATAGGATACTGAGAAAGAAACTCCCCAGGTCAGTAGGTGCCCAATATGCTACTGGAGATCAGTGGAGAAATAACTCAAGAAAAAATGAAGGGACGGAGCCAAAGCGAAAACAATACCCAGTTGTGGATGTGACTGGTAATAGAAGCAAGGTACAATGCTGTAAAGAGCATCATGTATCTGAGGTCAGAAGCAGAGGCCGGGAGCAGCAACCCCATGTCCAAGGAGAGGTGGCTATGGGGGCGCAGGAGGGCCTAGGGGAGCTATTCCACGTTCAAGGTCAGGAGGGGTGGTGGTGAGGAGATACCCCTTGTCCAAGGTAAGGAGTAGTGGCTGCGCTTTGCTGGAGCAGCCATGAAGAGATACCCCACGTCCAAGGTAAGAGATACCCCACGTCCAAGGTAAGAAAAACCCAAGTAAGACAGAAGGTGTTGCAAGAGGGCATCAGGGAGCAGACACACTGAAACCGTAATCACAGAAAACTAGTCAATCTAATAACACTCGGACCACAGCCTTGTCTAATTCAATGAAACTAAGCCATGCCCGCGGGACCACCAAAGATGGGTGGGTCATGGTGGAGAGATCTGACAGAATGTAGTTCACTGGAGAAGGGAATGGCAAACCACTTCAGTGTTCTTGCCTTGAGAATCTCATGAACAGTATGAAAAGGCAAAATGATAGGATACTGAGAAAGAAACTCCCCAGGTCAGTAGGTGCCCGATATGCTACTGGAGATCAGTGGAGAAATAACTCAAGAAAAAATGAAGGGACGGAGCCAAAGCGAAAACAATACCCAGTTGTGGATGTGACTGGTAATAGAAGCAAGGTACAATGCTGTAAAGAGCAAAACGCATCAGTTCAGTTCAGTTCAGTTCAGTTGCTCAGTCATGTTTGACTCTTTGTGACACAATGCATTGCAGCATGCCAGGCCTCCCTGTCCATCACCATCTCCCAGAGTTCACTCAGACTCACGTTCATCGAGTCAATGATGCCATCTAGCCATCTCATCCTCTGTCGTCCCCTTCTTCTCCTGCACCCAAACCCTCCCAGCATCAAAGTCTTTTCCAATGAGTCAACTCTTCACATGAGGTGGCCAAAGAACTGGAGTTTCAGCTTCAGCATCATTCCTTCCAAAGAAATCCCAGGGCCGATCTCCTTCAGAATGGACTGGTTGGATCTCCTTGCAGTCCAAGGGACTCTCAAGAGTCTTCTCCAACACCACAGTTCAAAAGCATCAATTCTTTGGCATTCAACCTTCTTCACAGTCCAATTCTCACATCCATATATGGCCACAGGAAAAACCATAGCCTGGACTAGACGGAACTTAGTCGGCAAAGTAACGTCTCTGCTTTTGAATATACTATCTAAGTTGCTCATAACCTTTCTTCCAAGGAGTAAGCGTCTTTTAATTTGATGGCTGCAATCACTATCTGCAGTGATTTTGGACCCCAGGAAATTAAAGGCTGACACTGTTTCCACTGTTACCCCATCTATTTCCCATTTTCCCATTCTGCTGTTTTCCTCTATTGCTTTGCATTGATTGCTGAGGAAGGCTTTCTTATTTCTTCTTGCTATTCTTTGGAACTCTGCATTCTATATTTTTCCTTTTCTCCTTTGCTTTTCGCCTCTCTTCTTTTCACAGCTATTTGTAAGGCCTCCCCAGACAGCCATTTTGCTTTTTTGCATTTCTTTTCCATGGGGATGGTCTTGATCCCTGTCTCCTGTCTCACTGATCACTGAAGAAGGCTTTCTTATCTCTTCTTGCTATTCTTCGGAACTCTGAATTCATATGCTTATATCTTTCCTTTTCTCCTTTGCTTTTTGCCTCTCTTCTTTTCACAGCTATTTGTAAGTCCTCCCCAGACAGCCATTTTGCTTTTTTGCATATCTTTTCCATGGGGATGGTCTTGATCCCTGTCTCCTGTACAATGTCATGAACCTAATTCCATAGTTCATCAGGCACTCTATCTGTCAGATCTAGGCCCTTAAATCTATTTCTCACTTCCACTGTCTAATCATAAGGGATTTGATTTAGGTCATACCTGAATGGTCTAGCGGTTTTCCCTACTTTCTTCAGTTTGAGTCTGAATTTGGTAATAAGGAGTTCATGATTTGAGGCATAGTCAGCTCCTGGTCTTCTTTTTATTGACTGTATAGAGCTTCTGCATCTTTGGCTGCAAAGAATATAACCAATCTGATTTCAGTGTTGATGATCTGGTGATGTCCATGTGTAAAGTCTTCTCTTGTGTTGCTGGAAGATGGTGTTTGCTAGGACCAGTGCATTTTCTTGGCAAAACTCTATTAGTCTTTGCCCTGTTTCATTCAGCATTCCAAGGCCAAATTTGCCTATTACTCCAGGTGTTTCTTGACTTCCTACTTTAGCATTTCAGTCCCCTATAATGAAAAGGACATCTTTTTTGGGTGTTAGTTTTAAAAGGTCTTGTGGGTCTTCATAAAACCATTCAACTTTAGCTTCTTCAGCATTACTGGTTGGGGAATAGACTTGGATAACTGTGATATTGACTGGTTTGCCTTGGAGATGAACAGAGATCATTCTGTCATTTTTGAGATTGCATCCAAGTACTGCATTTCGGACTCTTTTGTTGACCATGATGGCTACTGCATTTCTTCTGAGGGATTCCTGCCCACAGTAGTAGATATAATGGTCATCTGAGTTAAATTCACCCATTCCAGTCCATTTTAGTCCAGTGAGTCCTAGAATGTTGGTGTTCACACTTGCCATCTCTTGTTTGACCTTTTCCAATTTGCCTTGATTCATGGACCTGACATTCCAGGTTCCTATGCAATATTGCTCTTTACAGCTGCTTCTATCACCAGTCACATCCACAGCTGGCTGTTGTTTTTGCTTTGGCTCCATCCCTTCATTCTTTCTGGAATTATTTCTCCACTGATCTCCAGTAGAATATTGGGCACCTAATGACCTGTGGAGTTCCTCTTTTGGAATCCTATCATTTTGCCTTTTCATACTGTTCATGGGGTTCTCAAGGCAAGAATACTGAAGTGGTTTGCCATTCCCTTCTCCAGTGGACCACATTCTGTCAGACCTCTCCACCATGACCCGCTCGTCTTGGGTTGCCCTGCAGGCATGACTTGGTTTCATTGAGTTAGACAAGGCTGTGGTCCTACTGTGATTAGATTGACTATTTTTCTGTGAGTATGGTTTCAGTGTGTCTGCCCTCTGATGCCCTCCTGCAACACCTACCATGCTCTCCCAAACTCCCCTCCCATCCAGGCTGCTACATTACATTGAGGAGTGTTCCAGTGCTATACAGTAGGAAGTTATTGGTTATCCTTTTAAAATATAGCAGTGTGTGTAAGTCAATCCCAAACTTCCTAACTATCCCTATCCCACAACCTTCCCCTCCTGCAATCGTAAGTTCATTCTCTAAGTCTGTGAGTCTGTTTCTGTTTTGTAAATCAGTTCAGTTTATTTCAGTCACTCAGTCATGTCTGACTCTTTGCAACCCCATGGACTGCAGCACACCAGGCCTCCCTGTCCACCACCAGCTCCCAGAGTTTACTCAAACTCATGTCCATTGAGTCAGTGATGCCATCCAACCATCTCATCCTCTGTTGTCCCCTTCTCCTCCCGCCTTAAGTCTTTCCCAGCATCAGGGTCTTTTCAAATGAGTCATTTCTTCACATCAGGTGGCCAAAATTCATTTATTTGCTTTCTTACATGCTTTCACATGTAAGGGATATCATACGATATTTCTCATTCTCTGTCTGACTTATCTCACTCAGTGTGACAATCTCTAAGTACTGGATGAACAACTTTTAAACATTATGAACAAATATTTAAAGCTTTATAACTTGATCAAAATTTTCCTGATTTTATGTGTGTGTCTGCATATAATATGACTGATGACAACAAATTTTGAAAAACATTGTTCTGGGATAGTGTTTCTTATATTTTTCATGGATCAGAACACCAGTAAGTTACAGTGCCCTTTGCAGAATGCCATGAAATACTGCTATATCTAATTTTCTCACAGAATAAAGTTTTAAAAATTGTCAGTTGAGCTGAAGCTAGATTAGTAGAATTTGGGAGCTAAAAAAAATATTTTAAAGAGACAGAAACACTCAGAATCATAGACAAGTTTACTTCCAGAAATGAAGACTTGATTACATAAACTCTGTGAAGTTCTCTGCATCTTCATGGGTAAGCATATGTACAATATCTGAAACAAATCAAGTTTATAATTGTTTCTGTTGTTATAACTTTCCTACTAGTTCATCCATTTTTGAGTAGCTACCAACAAGTAATTCTCAGTACGTGAGCATTAGAAAAACACTGTGGTGAAATTTTTTTTCTCTTACCTAACCCTTCTGTACAACGGTTATTTACAAATATAATATAGTTTTAATCCTAAGTGAATTTTATAATTTTTAAATTTTATATCTGCATGTAGTTGATTAACAATATTGGGGTTAGTTTCAGGTGAACAGCAAAGTAAGATTCAGTTATACATATACTTGTATCTATTATTCTTCAAATTCTTTTTCCATTTAGGTTATTACAGACTATTTAGCAGACTTCCCTGTACTAGCAGGTCCTTGCTGATTATCTGTTTTAAATATCGTAGTGTGCACATGTCAGTCCCAAACTCCCAATTTATCCTCCTCCCCACCTTTCTCTTTTGGGAACTATAAGTTTGTTTTCTAAGTCTGTATGTTTGTTTCTGTTTGGTAAATATGTTTGTTTGTATCATTTTCTTTAGATTCTGCTTATAAGTGATATCATATGATATTGGTCTTTCTGTATCTGACTTACTTCACTTACTAGTATAATTTCTAGCTCCATCCATGTTGCTGCAAATGGCATCATTTCATTCTTTTTAATGGCTGAGTAATATACTACTGTTTATATATACCAACATCTTCTTTATCCATTCATCTGTTGACAGACATTTAGGTTGTTTCCTTGTCTTGGCTATTGTAAACAACACTGCAATGAACGATGGGATGCATGCACCCTTTTGAACTATAGTTTTCTCCAGATATATGCTCAGGAGTAGGATTGCTAGATTATATGTTAGCTCTATTTTTAGTTTTTTAAGGAAATTTGATAATGTTCTCCATAGTGCCTATACCAATTTACATTCCCACCAACAGTATAAGAGTTCCCTTTTTCTACATATTCTCTCCAGAATTAAATGTTTGTAGAGTTTTGATGATGCCCATTCTGACTGATGTGAGGTGATACCTTATTGTAGTTTTGATTTACATTTCTGTAATACTTGGCTGAGTGCCAAAGAATTGATGCTTTTGAACTGTGGTGTTGGAGAAGACTCTTGAGAGTCACTTGGACTGCAAGGAGATCCAACCAATCCATTCTAAAGGAGATCATTCCTGGGTGTTCTTTGGAAGGACTAATGCTAAAGCTGAAACTCCAATACTTTGGCCACCTCATGCAAATAGTTGACTCATTGGAAAAGACTGTGATGCTGGGAGGGATTGGGGGCAGGAGGAGAAGGGGACGACAGAGGATGAGATGGCTGGATGGCATCACCGACTCGATGGACATGAGTTTGAGTGAACTCCGGGCGTTGGTGATGGACAGGGAGGCCTAGCATGCTGCTATTCATGTGGTTGCAAAGAGTCAGACATGACTGAGCTACTGAACTGAACTGAATATTTAGCTATGTTGAATGTCTTTTCATGTGCCCCTTGGCCCTGTATGTCTTATTTGGAGAAATGTCTATTTAGATGAAGACCCATTTTTTTATTGGTCTGTTTGTTTTTTTTTTTCTCCTAATATATATATATAATATATATAATTTATATATTTTTTATATATTATATAATATATATAAAATATCAACATATATATATCAATATATATAATATCAATATTTTTTATATATATATATATATATATATTGAGCTGCCTGAGCTGTTTGTAGATTTTGGAGATCAATCCCTTGTCAGTCTCATTGTTTGCAAATATTTTCTTCCATTCTGTGGGTTGTCTTTTTATTTGTTATGATTTCTTTTGCTATATAAAAGCTTTTGTATTTAATTAGGTCTCATTTGTTTATTTTTGTTTTTATTACTCTGGAAGTCAGGCCAAAAAAGATATTTCATGTCAGAGTATTATTCCTGTTTTCCTCAAAGAGTTGTATAGTATCAGGTGTTCCATTTAGGTCTTTAGTCCATTTTTATTTTATTTTTGGTTGTGGTGTATAATGTTAAAGAATGTTCTGATTTTATTATTTTACATGTAGTGTTCCAAGTTTCCCATTTATTAAAGATACTGCCCTTTCTCCATTGTATATTCTTGCCTCTGTTGTTATCGGTTAATCAACCATATGCGCATGGGTTTATTGTTGTAGATTAACTGACCATACTTGCGTGGGTTTATTTCTGGGCTTTCTATCCTGTTTCACTGATCTATGATTCTGTTTTTCTTCTAGTGCAGTTTTGATGACTGTAGCTTTATAGTATAGCCTGAAGTCAAGGAGCCTGATTCCTCCAGCTCTGTTTTCTTTCTCAAGACTGCTTTAGCTACTTGGGATCTTTTGTGTCACCATACAAATTAAAAAAAAAAAAGTTCTAGTTCTGTGGAAAATGCCATTGATAATTTGATAGGGATAGCATTGAATCTGTAGGTTGCCTTGGGTAGTAGGGTCATTTTGACATATTGATTCTTCCATTTCAAGACCATCTAATAGGAGTTTCATAAGAACAGAATAAAAGGTAGAGAGAATCAGTATTCAAGGCAGGACACTTAAACATATTGTAGTATAACTGAAGAATACCAAAAGTAAAAATAAAGAAATCAGAGAGACTGTTGATGGAACTGTCAAGAAATAATGATAAAATTCCATCAAAATAAGCATCCTAGCATCTATTTTTTAAAATGCAAAATATCAGTTTGTACTAAAATAAACCAGTCCGCCTTGGAGACATGGCTAATTCCAGATCTGTCCAGGAAGTCTCCAAAATTAACCTAAAATATCTTTTTATTACCAACAGCAAGGAAATATCAAAGACTATGAAAGCCACTTTAAAATGACTTGAGAACCAGCCTGAATAAGCTCCCTTTGGCCAAGATGGAACAATTTGAACAAGAAAAAGAAAGACAGAGTTATAATTAGTCAAATGTGTTTAAAATCTATCACTTTATACTAATACTGGAGGGAAAAACCCCTCAATGATCACCTGGGAGGATGTCAAAGTTTTAATATAATAAAAGACACAAAGATCAACCACATTATTTTGAAAACTGGTAACAAAGAAAAAAAATCTATTATTTATCCTAATTTTCCTATATGATCTCAAAATTCAGGATAACTGAAAGTATTTACAAAGGAATTTATAAAGGAATTTAGCTAGTATAGTAACTGAAAAAGTAATTATAGAATTAGACTATCATTTTACGTACCTCAGTGAAATAATGAGTCTAGACAGGCTCACCCCAAATGACTAACATAACAAAAAGACAGGCAGACGTTATGTACTTCCTCATGTAAACATGCAACACCGACTGTGGAGTCTTGCAAAACACAAAATGAAATAAAAACAGAAATCTGGTCAAGCCACTTAGATTAACTATCAACTTACAAGAAATGGAGGAGCTGAGGAAGTGTTCATACCTTCAGGATGGAATCAGCAAAATCCAGATTGTGGGAAATTCTACAGGGCAAACTAACTAGGTTCTTCAACAAAATATTTCAAGGAAAAAAGAAAAAATATATATATATCAGTTCAGTCACTCAGTCGTGTCGGACTCTTTGCAACCACATGAATTGCAACACTGCAAGCCTCCCTGTCCATCACCAACTCCTGGAGTTTACCCAAACTCATGTCCATCGAGTCGGTGATGCCATCCAGCCATCTTATCCTCGGTCGTCCCCTTCTCCTCCTGCCCCCAATCCCTCCCAGCGTCACAGTCTTTTCCAATGAGTCAACTCTTCGCATGAGGTGGCCAAAATATTGGAGTTTCAGCTTCAGAATCGGTCCTTCCAATGAACACCCAGGAATGATCTCCTTTAAGATAGACTGGTTGGATCTCCTTGCAGTCCAAGAGACCCTCAAGAGTCTTCTCCAACACCACAGTTCAAAAGCATCAATTCTTCAGTGCTCAGCTTTCTTCACCGTCCAACTCTCACATCCATACATGACCACAGGAAAAACCATATCCTTGACTAGACAGACCTTTGCTGGCAAAGTAATGTCTCTGCTTTTGAATATGCTATCTAGTTTGGTCATAACTTTCCTTCCAAGGAGTAATCATCTTTTATTTTCATGGCTGCAGTCACCATCTGCAGTGATTTTGGAGCCCCCCCCCCCCCCCCCCCCGGCAAAATAAAGTCTGACACTGTTTGCACTTTCCCCATCTATTTCCCATGAAGTGATGGGACCGGATGCCATGATCTTCGTTTTCTTTAAGCCAATTTTTTCAGTGTCCTCTTTCACTTTCATCAAGAGGCTTTTTAGTTCCTCTTCAATAATACCTTGATATTAAATATACTGCTGTGTTAACATTTTTGTGATTTATATATATATATATATCAGTTCAGTTCAGTCAGTCAGTCGTGTCTGACTCTTCACGACCCCATGAATCGAAGCACGCCAGGCCTCCCTGTCCATCGTCATCTCCCGGAGTTCACCCAGACTCACGTTCATCAAGTCCATGATACCATCCAGCCATCTCATCCTTTGTCGTCCCCTTCTCCTCCTGCCTCCAATCCCTCCCAGCATCAGAGTATTTTCCAGTGAGTCAGCTCTTCACATGAGGTGGCCAAAGTACTGGAGTTTCAGCTTCAGCATTATTCCTTCCAAAGAAATCCCAGGGTTGATCTCCTTCAGAATGGACTGGGTGGATCTCCTTGCAGTCCAAGGGACTCTCAAGAGTCTTCTCCAACATCACCATTCAAAAGCATCAATTCTTTGGTGCTCAGCCTTCTTCACAGTCCAATTCTCACATCCATACAGGACCACAGGAAAAACCATAGCCTTGACTAGACGGACCTTAGTCAGCAAAGTAATGTCTCTGCTTTTGAATATGCTGTCTAGGTTGGTCGTAGCTTTTCTTCCAAGGAGTAAGTGTCTTTTAATTTCATGGCTGCAGTCACCATCTGCAGTGATTTTGGAGCCCCCCAAAATAAAGTCTGACACTGTGAAATGGAATAAGCATTAAACAAAAATAAAAAAAAAAAAAAAAAAAAAAGTCTGACACTGTTTCCACTGTTTCTGCATCTATTTCCCATGAAGTGATGGGACCGGATCCCATGATCTTTGTTTTCTGAATATTGAGCTTTAAGCCAACTTTTTGCTTTCCTTTTTCACTTTCATCAAGAGGCTCTTTAGTTCTTCTTCACTTTCTGCCATAAGGGTGGTGTCATCTGCATATCTGAGGTTATTGATATTTCTCCCGGCAATCTTGATTCCAGCTTGTGTTTCTTCCAGCCCAGTGTTTCTCATGATGTACTCTGCACAGAAGTTAAATAAGCAGGGTGACAATATACAGCCTTGACGTACTCCTTTTCCTTTTGGAACCAATCTGTTGTTCCATGTCCAGTTCTAACTATTGCTTCCTGACCTGCATACAGATTTCTCAAGAGGCAGATCAGGTGGTCTGGTATTCCCATCTCTTTCATATATATAAATTTATGTGATTTATACATATAATATATTATATAAATATTTTAATATAATATTTAAAATTATATCTTTATATGTAAATTACATATATATAAATCAGAAAAATGTTAGCACAGCAGAATGCTTAATATTGAAGTATTATTAATAACTTTAGATATGTTAATTTATCTTATTTATGGTAAAATATACAAGCACACAAATACAGTCCTTAAAGTACTCTGTCTAAGCACAATTTGTTGCCTTGTTAATTTAAAAATCAAGGATACCTAGGAAATCTAGGACAAGTCAGTGAGAGTTGATGTGCGAGTATTAATTACACAGAGCAACTTATGGTGACTGGTGAAAGCACTTATTCTTACGTTCAGGAGCAGGACTGTAGAGCCAGCTTCAACACTATTGGGAACATGATTAGCGGTTGGGGGGATTCTCTATTTATAACAGAGCTCTTAAGCTTGTCAAAATGCATATGAGGTGGGTTTTAATAAAATTGTGCTTTTAAAAAATGATAGTACATGAGGGATGGGATGGGGGCAGGAGGTAGGAGGGGGGTTTAGGATGGGGAATGCATGTACACCCATGGCCGATTCATGTCAATGTATGGCAAAACCCACTACAATATTGTAAAGTATTTAGCCTCCAATTAAAATAAATAAATTAATTAAAAATAAATAAATAAAAATGGTAGTGCATAGTATGGAAGTGATCCCTGTGACATTCAATTTGATATTCTTTTCAGGGAAGCTATGAAGACATGGTAATACACCTCTGGTGCTCAGTGAATTGTTTTTTCAGGGGAAATATGAACATGAATTTGTTTTGATACATTGAATGAGTTGTCCACTTTAGGTCCATTATATTTACAGTACTGAATAAAATGCTAAATTTAAGAAATTACCACTGATTAAAGTATTACATCAGAGATATAGTGGAAAAGCTTCCCTGGTGGCTCAGACAGTAAAGAATCTGCCTGCAATGCAGGAGACCTAGGTACGATCCCTGGATTGGGAAGATACCTGGAGAATGGAATGGCTACCCACTCCAATAGAATTGCCCAGAGAATTCATGGACAGAGAAGCCTGGCAGGCTACAGTCCACGGGGTTGCAAAGAGTCAGACACGATTGAGTGACTTTCACCACTTCACTCACTCATAGTAGAAAAATACCATTTAAAAATTATTTAGATAAGCTTCCCTGGTGGCTCAGAGGATAAATCGTCTGCTTCCAATGCGAGAGACCTGGGTTTGATACCTGTGTTGGTAAGATCCCCTGGAGAAGGAAATGGCAACCCATTCCAGTATTCTTGCCTGGAGAATCCCATGGACAGAGAAGCCTAGTAGATTACAGTCCACGGGGTCGCAGAGTCGGACATGACTGAGCGACTTCACCTCACCCTCACCTCACCTCACCTCACATGCAAACTGCAGAGATTATGGGGTCTAAGGGGAGATTTGGAGAAGGCAGTGGCAACCCACTCCAGTGCTCTTGCCTGGAAAATCTCATGGATGGAGGAGCCTGGTAGGCTGCAGTCCCTGGGGTCGCTAGGAGTCAGACACAACTGAGTGACTTCACTTTTACTTTCATGCATTGGAGAAGGAAACAGGAACCGACTCCAGTATTCTTGCCTGGAGGATCCCAGGGACAGGGGAGCCTGGTGGGCTGCTTTATATGGGATTGTACAGAGTTGGACACGACTGAAGTGAGTTAGCAGCAGCAGGGGAGATTCAGAGTTGGAAAAATATTGAGATTGTCCCTTTAAATTGTTTTGGGTTAATATGTTAATAAATAGATGTTAAAGTTGTTTTGCTGATTTTTTTAAAATGCTTATCTCTTGTAAAGAATTTTTTCTTTTTGGAATTGAAGGGTTTCTTACAGTCATCAAAAACACATTCTCATGATGTGTTATTTTTAAGAAATAAGAAGCTTTAAAAATCTTTAATAGAACAGATTTGAAATCATGCATGAGTCAAAGAAGAAATTTTGATAGTAATTAGAATTATTTTTGAATTATGTGAAAGTCAATGAAATTAAAAACTTAAGGGAATAGTAATAGAAGTAAATGCAGCTGAAAAATACATGAAATAATCCAAAGAAAGAAGGGACCACATGCAATGAGAAAAGTGCAGATTAATGAAATTGAAAACAGAAATATTGTTTGTGTTTGAGAGAACCAAATAAATGACTCTGCTGTACTCTGTCACACGAGGTACCCAATAGAGTCACATATGTGAAGCTTAGGAGATCACCTTTATTACCAATAAACTGAACATGGAACAACAGACTGGTTCCAAATAGGAAAAGGAGTATGTCAAGGCTGTATATTGTCACCCTGCTTATTTAACTTCTATGCAGAGTACATCATGAGAAACGTTGGACTAGAAGAAACACAAGCTGGAATCAAGACTGACGGGAGAAACATCAATAACCTCATATATGCAGATGACACCACCCTTATGGCAGAAAGTGAAGAAGAACTAAAAGCCTCTTGATGAAAGTGAAAGAGGAGAGTGAAAAAGTTGGCTTAAGGTTCAACATTCAGAAAACAAAGATCATGGCATCCAGTCCCATCACTTCATGGGAAATAGATGGGGAAACAGTGGAAACAGTGTCAGACTTTATTTTGGGGGGCTCCAAAATCACTGCAGATGGTGACTGCAGCCATGAAATTAAAAGATGCTTACTCCTTGGAAGAAAGGTTATGACCATCCTAGTTAGCATATTCAAAAGCAGAGACATTACTTTGCTGACTAAGGTCCATCTAGTCAAGGCTATGGTTTTTCCTGTGGTCATGTATGGATGTGAGAGTTGGACTGTGAAGAAGGCTGAGTGCTGAAGAACTGATGCTTTTGAACTGTGGTGTTGGAGAAGACTCTTGAGAGTCCCCTGGACTGCAAGGGGATCCAGCCAGTCCATTCGGAAGGAGTTCAGCCCTGGGATTTCTTTGGAAGGACTGATGCTAAAGCTGAAACTCCAGTACTTTGGCCACCTCATGCGAAGAACTGACTCACTGGAAAATACTCTGATGCTGGGAGGGATTAGGGGCAGGAAGAGAAGGGGATGACAAAGGATGAGATGGCTGGATGGCATCACTGACTTGATGGACATGAGTCTGAGTGAACTCCAGGAGTTGGTGATGAACAGGGAGGCCTAGCGTGCTGCAATTCATGGGGTCGCAAAGAGTCGGACATGACTGAGAAACTGAACTGAACTAAACTGAGAGAGGATGGTTTAGAGAAAGAGCCAAATGGGTCTGCTCACACTCCTAGAGTATCCTGCAGTTGTAGAAGTTGGAACCACACAAGAGTGAGAACCAGATGCACTCACTCAGCATCGTTATCTTGTACTATGAGAACCATCAGAGATGAGATTTCTATGCGACCCTGAAGACCTCATGTCTGTTTCATGAGGTTTTTTCCCCCCGCTGCTTTCTGTCTAGAATTCATCTTTCAGAGTTCCATTTCTTTAAAGCCTTCTCTCCATTACATGTCATCATTCCTGAGAGGAGTAACACCCTAAGTTATAGAACTGAAGCAGATGACAGACTGGGATGAGCTTAATTAAGATGGCATTTTGTAAGGAGTGGTGGGTAGATGTTCCATTTTATCTTGGACCAGTTACTCCCCTCCACCTCCACAAGGTCCTCAAAGAAGATAAATATAAACAGTAGACAGAGCAAGAGAAAGTAATGCTTTTGATTAACTTCCTCAGTGAAGAGGTGCTGGTCTGGGCATCAAGGAGGACTTCATTGGATACCCACCCAACAAATCTGACCTTGACCCTCAGAACCTATCATCCCAGTGAAAAGCCACACACCTCCAGTGCCAGAGAAAAGGAAAAACAGGAATGCTTAGAGCTGACTCCCAACTCCTCACTCCATTCTCCCCAGTCCTCCCACATCTGCTCACTATAAATGAAGAGAGACCAGCTAAAGACGGAAAGATAAAAGGCTAATGCTATCCCAAGCTGCCTCATATAATTTGACCATTAAAACTGGAATAGTGTTAGTAAAGAGAGACACACACCATTCCATGCACTGTCCTAGAAACCAACCAGAGTCTCCTAGAATTTCACTGGGTCACTTGCAGAGACATTGACCAAAACAGATTAGCACACTCTCTCCTCAGAGTGGAATAAAATGGGAGGGTGAAAGAATGGATAAAACTTTCTAAAGGTCAGAAATTACTTCCTATATTGTTTATACATGAATATGAATTAATCATAGGAAGTTGACAAAATAAGCATACATTAGATATGGCTGAGAGGAAAGTGTTTACCCATAAGGGATGGGGACAGTGTGAGGGTTCTGCTGTGCTAACACATTCGAAATCCCAAAGCTGGTCAGTGGCAGAGGAAGGATTTCTATCTAATTCTTTAGATTTCAAAGATCATGTGTCGTTTAGATTTTGAAGATCATCACCTTGAGTACAAAAAAAAAAAAAAAAAAGAATGTCTGTCTGAGAAAGGCTTGAAGGTATCTCAACTATCCTAGATAGTATCACACCAAGCAACTACTTGAAAATAAATTCCTGTGTCTGGATCTGACTTAATACTTTCATGGTATCCATTCTTGAGAAACACTGGAAGAGAGTGAATCCACTGCTTTATTTGGTTAAAATAAACATGTCAGAAAAAGACTTGAGAGGACTGTTTTCTAATCCTTCATGCATATTTTCTTTTAAAGAATAGGATCAAAAGAGATGGAATGCATGGTCATACTTTGCAGTTCAACACCGCATATTCCAAATGCCTATTAATGAGACAAATTATTCTGTGATAACTGTTGACACCTCAAGGAGATCTCAAGTAGCCATGTTGAGTTCTCAAGAAGCTGCATGTTCTAGGTGTTTTGAATCTCTAAATAAGACAAGCCACCCATGCTATTAATAGAAGTTTTCATTCTTTAGTTTGTGATGAGATACCAGCAGTGTGTACAAGTGACAGTAAAATGGTACCCTGTGTCACTGATTTTCAAGAGAATGAAGGATTGACATGGACATTTATTGGAGTAAGGAGCCACTGTGTTGCACTATTGTCAGCTGAGAAATTTGATTCCCAGGACCCTCTCCCCTATGTTTATTTTGAGAGTTGGCCAAAAGTGATATTGTCCAAGACCCAGAGGTAAAAAATAGCAGAGCAAAGCAACTGCCATTATTCACTGAAGGTAGTTGTTGGTAGAGGTGATGAGAGACAGCTTGAAAAGCCCATTGTTAGAGACACAACCTATTTGAGACAAGTTAGTACCATCCTGGGAGAAGGCAATGGCACCCAACTCCAGTACTCTTGCCTGGAAAACCCCACGGACAGAGGAGCCTGGTAGGCTGCAGTCCATGGGGTCGCTAAGAGTTGGGCACGAGTGAGCAACTTCACTTTCGCTTTACACTTTCATGTATTGGAGAAGGAAATGGCAACCCACTCCAGTGTTCTTGCCTGGAGAATCCCAGAGACAGAGGAGCCTAGTGGGCTGCTGCCTATGGGGATGCACAGAGTCAGACACGACTGAAGCGACTTAGCAGTAGCAGCAGCAGTACCATCCTATTCTAAGAGGCACTTGGATTCTAAAACACCATTTCAAAAATGGCATACACTATTAGTAATCACATTGGTTTAAGAGTCAGAAGCTTGTCCTAAGACAACTTAGAACAGTAGCACACATTTCTTATTTGCTGTCATCCTGCTCTGTGCTTCATGGTAAATGTCTCATTCAGTCTTAATAACGACCCTATGAGGGAGACACTGCAATTATTATCATGTTACAGATGAGGAAACTGTAGCACTGAGATGTTAAATAATTTGCTCATGGTTTTATATAGTGTATAAGAGGAAGGACCAGATATTAAAGCTTCACTGAAGCTAAATTTCTGGTTATGTGATCACGGTCCCATTACTTCAACCCAGGGAATCTCAGTTTTTTCACCTGTCAAATGAGAGACGCATGCTACATGGCCTCTGACACTCCTGGGCCAGTTGTTGTATTATTCTACTTCCCTCATATTAGAGAGTGGTATTCTCTCCAGCAGGAATTTGATGCCAGCGATTTAAAATTCCTTCATTAAAAATCACCTCTTAGGATAGACTGGGAGTTTGAGATTGACTTGTATACACTGCTATATTTAAGATAGAAACCAGGGCTTCCTGATGATCCGGTAGTTGAAAATTCTCCCACCAATGCAGGGGACACGGGTTCAGTCCCTGGTCTAGGAGGATCCCGCCTGCCTTGGGGCAACTAAACCTATATGCCACAACATTTGAGCCTGTGCTCTGCAGCAAGAGAAACCACTGCAATGAGAAGCAGATGCACCACAACTGGAGAAAGTCCAGCACAGCAGCAAAGACCTAGTGCAGCCTTAAATAAATAAATTGGAATAAATTAACTAATTAATTTTAAATAAATCACCTCTTAGCTGCCAGCCCAGGAAACTTATCCCAGGTGATTTAATCTTATCTTTATCTTTGTATCTTTTCATCCAGTACCAAATTCAGTAGAAGTCAATGAGAAAATGATTCTAAACATAAGTTTTTATTTGTTTTTACACAGCTATTCTCAGCAAATCACCCAGAGTGAATGTCTAAATTTTCTTATTACTTTGACATGCCTTCTCCCTTCTGAATTCTAGTATGTAACAAGATTCATAGAGTAACACCATTTCCTGTCACTTAGTACCTGTTGTCCAATTTGTTTTTAAAAGCCAGAAGACTCTGGTATCCCTAGTTTTCATTTTGATGCAAAGAACAAGTTGTGAACCTATGCTGAGATCAAAAAGCAAGATCAGCCGGCATTCTGGGCTGCCCTTGGAAATACTCATAAGGCATACAACTTGAGAAATATTTGGAGTCTTTCAAGTTTGGCAGGTTTCACAATCCACCCCTTACCTGGGTTCAAGGATAGCAACAGCTCTAGTGAATTCCTTTCCACACACGTTAGTAAAAACCATCAGAAGCTGTTTGCTTTCAGCCCGCAGGCTTAGCAGTAAACCTTCACTGTCCTGCCCCAGGGCTCTATCCACTTTCCTGTCCTCTGTCAACATCTAGTCTGCTCGGATACCATTGCCTCTGTATCTTGTAGGATGTGACATTGGTCCTCTGCATGGATGATATCATGCTGTTTGGAGCTGGGGAGCTGGAGGTAACAATTATCTCAGACAGCGTGGCGTGACACATCCATGCCAGAGGGTGGGAAACCAATCTAACAAAAATTCAGGTGTCTGTGATATTTCTTCCCATAGCCAGGATTTGTGTGTCCTGGAATCGGGTAGAATGAGAGTGGCTTCTTTCTCTATTATCCCTAGTGATCCATTAGTAAAATGTTTGCTTTTTGTCCCCATAATTTGGGGCTCTTAGTTAGAGAATCTCAAATTGTAAGGGAAAAAATGTTTCACTGGGAGATACAACAAAGGGGATTTTAGCTGATATCTGACACACTCTGCTGATCATTTTAGGCAACTCAAGCCAATAAACAAACAGGCCAATGAAAAAACAAAAACATATGACTGGTGTGATTGATCCTGATCATCAAGAAAAAGTGGGGGCAGGGAATAGTATGTCTGGAACATAGGAGATCCTTTTAGGCTGTCTCTTAGCCACCTTGTGTCCTATGACAAGAGTTAATGGAAAACTACCACATCCAGTACAAACAGGATTGTTAGTGGCTAAGAGCCTTCTGGAATGAAGGTTTGCTTTACCCCATCATGCAAGGTTATGATCGGCTACACTGTCTACCGAGGGAAAAGAATATATAAGATACAGTAGTGTAAGAGAAAAGTAATAAATACCAGTTTTAACCACATGGCCAGTTGTAGAAATGGGAGCTGTAGCATCTATGATTATTTCTTCCTTGCTTTGATATGAACATATTTGTAATGTATATTAGCCAGTATATTTTTATTTTCCCAGTTGAGTCTCCTGCACTGGAGGCAGATTCTTTACCATCTGAGCCACCAAGGAAGCCCTAGTATCTAACATAGGGTGTGTTAATAGCAGTCAATAATATGTTTAAGATAAAGGCCATCAGAGTGTAACTCAGCTGGAAGAAGACGAGACTTCATTCAATAGTCGACAAAGGTTACACATGAATTTCCGAGTAGCCTTTTTTGGGAAAAGGGTTTGCATTTTTCCTGTATGAGGAATGCCTGTATTGTGTTAGGAAGCATGATTTTGCTGTTGTCTTTATTTGAAAATTAAATGTTTACAAAGCATGTATATGGCTCCCAGGGTGACAAAGGGTGGAGTGTGGTGGTGTGTGCTATGCCACCTTGGTTAAACTTGGAGTTACATTTCCCAAGGTCAGATTTATGTGTGCTTCCAAGATATAATTGGTCAAAGAGGAACTCGTGAAATTTAGTATGCTGAGGTGAGACAGTGGCTGTGGTCTCTCTTGGCAATTCTGTTGTCCAGTATGGTAACAGATAGATGCAGAGATGTCCAACAGTTTCCAGATGGGACTTACTCTCTTCTCTTGAATGTCCAGCTCTTCTTCCCAGCTCTTGGCCCTGCTGACCACCCCAGATGTTTGACTGTGGACCCCCAGACATGGCAGCAGCTTCTCATGCCAGGAATTCCTCCTTTCCAGCCCCTTCAGCAGCTCAGTGTGCTTGGCTTTCTGAAATGACCTCAAAAGTTGATGATGCCTTCTCTGTCCTCCAACTTTCTGCAGCTTCTCCAAAAATGTAAGGGCTTTTTTTCCATAATACATCCTTTATACCATAACACTCATCACTGGAACTTTGATGGCTACACGTGAAATCAGAAATGTCATGTGCAACTTCTCAAAGTATCTATAAAAGGAAGAGGCTTTTCCATTCTTTATCCATTCCTTCTTTCTGCTGCCTGGAATGCCGAGGTGATGGCTGGGGCTCTAGTAGCCATTCTTGGACCATAAGGGAGTCATTACATTCCATGGACGGAGGAAAAGCAAAGGAAGAAGCCTAAGCTGATGATTGTTAAACCACAACCTGCTTACTTTTGGCTTCTGTTTAAAAGCCAAAAAGTATATTTCTGTTTGGACAACTCTGATTTTATTTCAGTTACAAGCACTCTCGTTTCAAATTCTCTCTCACTCATAGCCTAAGCTAATCTTAACTGAAATAGAACCTGAAGATCTTCTTTGTTCTCTTTTATTTGTTACATGTTATTCCATTATATTAATATACTATATTATATTTAATTATTTCTCCCTGTAGATGGGCACTGAGATTTTCTCCAGTTTCCTGATGTTAGAAACAACGATGCAGTAAATATCTTGGGGAACACACCTTTTCCTTTCTTTATGTACAAGTCTCTCCCTCCTCCCATCTGTAAAGCCCCAAATGGACTTTTGCTGGGCTCGTTCTGCATCCCTAAGTACCTGGGACACTGTAGCACTCCAAGCAGGCCCGAGCATGAATGAAGAAGGCCACGTGGCTCTAGTCACAGTGCTGCAAGCCCTCCCCGACTGCTGCTCCTGATGACCAAGTTCTCACCTAAGAAGCCACATCCTGCAACCACCTTGAGCCCAGAAAATACCTACACAGCCCCAGAATGCAAGCCGATTTTTGTTTTAATGTCAAGCCCATGCTTTTCATGCCTTCACACCTCCATCCACCCATTATTGTCCACTCATTCATTTCTTCAACAAACACTTATTGAGCCTCCCTAAAATGTACCAGGCTAGGGATGCAATAATGAAAAAGAATGAAAAAAATATTGGAAAAGTCCTTATACTGAAAGAGGTCTCAGTCTAGTGGGGAGGCCAATGGGGGAAGAGTTATACGGCAGAGGGACAAATACTCTGATGGGATAAGGTCAGTGTGTTTCGGGTAAAGAGGCGGCCTTTCAACATCAGGGCAAGGGGGAAAAAGAGCATAGAATTCTTCAAGGGCAGCTCCTCTTATAGAGGAAAGTGGAGGGTATTTCCAGAAAAAGAGAAAAGGCCAATTCATAGCAATTGACTACCCAGGTTAACTTTCTTGAATCTTGTCCCTGATCTACATGGTGTGATGGTTTAGACTCGTCACTTTCTTCTCTGTTCTTTAACTTTGTTATGTTCTTTATCCCCTCTCACTGCCCCAAGTTTCTCCCCAAGCTTGGGCTTCAGTTTGTTTCCCTGCTTTGAGCCTCTATTAGTTTTCCTGTTGTAACACAGTACCACAAACTGGGGGCTTAAACCAGAGAAATGTATTGTCTCCCAGGTCTGGAGGCTGGAAATCCATGATCAAGGTGCCAGCATGGTTGACAGCTTCTGAAGGCTTTGAGGAAGAATCTGTTCCTAGGCTTTCTTTGGCTTGTAGCTGGCGTTTTCCCTGTGTCTTCACATTTTCTTCCTTCTGTGAGTCTCTATGTCTACATTTCCCATCTTTATAAGGACACTAGCCATACGACTGAGCGACTTCCCTTTCACTTTTCACTTTCATGCACTGGAGAAGGAAATGGCAACCTACTCCAGTGTTCTCACCTGGAGAATCCCAGGGACGGGGGAGCCTGGTGGGCTGCCGTCTCTGGGGTTGCACAGAGTCAGACACGACTGAAGCGACTTAGAAGTAGCAGCAGCAGCAGTCATACTGGCATCTGGTCATGGCATCCAGTCCCATCACTTCATGGCAAATAGATGGGGAAACGATGGAAACAATGACAGACTCTATTTTCTTGGGCTTCAAAATCACTGTAGATGGTGACTACAGCTGTGAAATTCAAAGATGCATACTCCTTGGAAGAAAAGCTATGGCCGATCTAGACAGCATATTAAAGGGCAGAGGCATTACTTGTCTGACAAAGGTCCATCTAGTCAAAGCTATGGTTTTCCCAGTAGTCATGTAAGGATGAGAGTTGGACCATAAAGAATGCTGAGGGCCAAAGAATTATGCTTTCAAACTGTGGTGGTAGACAAGATTCTTGAGAGTTCTTTGGACTGCAAGGAGATCAAACCAGTCAATCCTAAAGGAAATCAACTCTGAATATTCACTGGAAGGACTGATGCTGAAGCTCTAATACTTTGGCCACCTGATGCAAAGAGTCAACTCATTAGGAAAGACTGTGATGCTGGGAAAGATTGAAGACAGGAAGAGAAAGGGACAACAGAGGATGAGCTGGTTGGATGCCATCACTGACTCAATGGACATGAGTTTGAGTAAATTCTGGGATATGGTGAAGGACAGGTAGGCCTGGCATGCTGCATTCCCTGGGGTCACAAAGAGTTGGACATGACTGAGAGACTGAACAAAGTCATACTGCATTAGGGCCCACGCTAATGACCTCATCTTAACTCATCTGCAAAGACTCTGTTACCTGAAAACTGGGTTTCACCTCTTGGTGAGTGTTGAGCCAAAAGATACAACTAAGCTAAAGATAAGGAGAAGCAGGAATGTATTACTTGCAGCAAGTAAGGAGAACACTGGGAGTCTTTCCCAAGGCAATGTCTTCTTGAACAGCAAAATTGGAGAACTTTTAAGTTAAGGGTACATGCGTATTCATGAAGGGGTCTGGGATGCATGAAGGGGCTTGAGCAGAGAATTCAACATACAGTGAGACAAAGGTTAACAGAGTCCAGGCTTTTGTTGATTGAAGTCATGAGGGTCAGAAAAGGTCAACATCATCATTCCTTACATTTTGACCAGTCCAGGGACCTTAGCATATAGTTACCATCCTCCACCTGGTTGGGGATCTTAGCTCCTAAAGAAAAGCTTAAGGGTATGTATCAGGTTGTTACATATATCTCTTGAGGAGGATTAGGACTCTGTTTATTGCTGAACTATTGTTTCTTGACTACTTTTCCTCTGTTCCTGCATTCCTTTGTCCTCTTGTTGTTTAGTCGCTAAGTCATGTCCAACTCTTTGATACCCCACAAACTGCAGCACACCAGGCTTTCCTATCCTTCACTGTCTCCCAGAGTTTGCTCAAATTGATGTCCATTGTGTTGACTGTCATCTTAAGATCATTAATTACAGAAACCTGTTCAAGGGCAAGCATTGCAGCCAGGCTTAGATCACAAAATGGCTTAGGCCCAAAATGGCTTCATTTATGTCGAGAAAATCGTACCTGGTTTTCTTTCTCTGAGGACCCCTACTTTATCTGCTTACAACTCCACTTCCAAATAAGGTCACATTCAGAGGCGTTGAGGGTTTGGACTTCAGCATCTTTAGGGGAGGTTCATGATTCAACCCTCAACAGAACCTAAGATCTCAGTTCCCTTCCAGTTGTTTCTGTTCTGTTCTCACCTCCTCCAATGTAACCGTTAGGAAAGCCATCACCAAAAAGTCCTGATGCTTATGCTTGGGATTAAAAAAAACAAACAAACTGTATTTCATTATTAAGGTTCCTGTGTTTGCTGCTTTATTGCTTAATAAAACTGACCACCTCCTTGGTGGGTTTGAATTATAAGGCAGAGGAAATGAATAACAGAGCATCCAATCTGAGGTGGCAGTGAGGTCATTTCCATTTAGCTTTTTTGCAGATCTCCACTGTGTGTGTTCTCATAAACCATGGAATTAAGCAAGAGTCCACAGTCAGGCCTTTCTGTTCCTGACTGTCAGAAAGGATGTCTGGAGTAAATAGTGAGAGCTGGGTCACATGCACAGATGGGGCTGTGGTAAGCTGAGCAGGCGGGTCAGCCTCATCATGGATAGCTATTGCAGGCTGCCTGGCAGAGGGCTCACTTGAATATCTGCTCTAAAAATGATGCCTAAGAGGATAAGCAAGTTATCCACAGCTTAAACAGAACAATAGGATCTTACAACTGGAAGAGATGCTGTAAACCTCTTCCAAAGACTCTTAACCCATGTGTGCGGATGAGTGTCCCAGGATCCATGGCAATGTTAATGCCCCACCCACATCCCTGCTTAGCCCACGCAAGACTTACTTTCAGCTTCAGTGAACAATTCCCATACACCCAGAAGCCTTTTTCTCAAACACCTGTTTTCTTTACCTGAGGGCTTTCTTGGCTGCAGGAACGTGCTTGCCCCAGATAGAGAGGGCTGGAATAGCTGGAGGGTTAATGCTATAGTTCAAAGGTATGTTCTGCACTTTGTCTCAGAGGACCTGTGGCAAAACAGAGTCTCCATTATCACTAGTGGTACCCATAGGCTAGGTCCTTTATTGGGTTTCTTCCCTTCTCTGTTTTCCTTCCCCATCATATTCTTTGGTATCACCTTCCAAAGAAGCTACTGACATCCAAGTCCTTATCTCAGGGTCTATTTCTGAAGGAACCCAAATTAAATCAGACTTTATAACCCCCCCAAAACTGTGTGAAAAAGGCTGTGTGCCTGTGCATTTTTCTGGGAAAGGGACACAGATAGCTTTCATCAAGTCCTCAAAAGCTTTCCAAACCCCCCAAACAGAACCACTGCTCATCATTGAGAGTGGTTGTTTCTTTCAGGTCTAATCTAATCACCTTCAGTTTGGGGAACCAAGGAACAGAGGAACAGAGTCAACATTTCAACTTGTTGACAGGGAACCAGGGTGGCTGGGAGAGCAGCACTGTGTGTGAGAAATCAGAACAAGAAGAGTCTTGACGTAGAGGGCAAGTGCTATTTCCAAGGCCTGTGTTTTTTTTTAATGTGTGGGTGTTTTATATTCAAATAGAAGGGCAGGTCACAAAAAGACAAAAACTATATTATTCCACTTATTTGAAGAACCTAGGGTAGTCTTATTCACGGAGACAGAAGTTATAAAGGTGGTTGCCCAGGAGCTAGGGAGAGGGGGGAATGGGGAGTTATTGTTTAATGGGTACAGAGGCTCAGATCTGCAAGATGAAAAGAATTCTGGAGATTGGTACATAACAGTACGAATATATTTAACACTATTGAACTGTACACTTAAAAACTGTCAAGATGGTAAATTTTATGTTGTCTGTTTTATCACAATTGTAAAAGAAAAGGTATAAAATTCACTGATATCAATAAACAACAACAAAAAAGTAGAAGCAAATATGCCCCCCCCCATGTTGGCACTATCTCTTTTCAGGAATGAGTATTCACAGCTTATAGCAATGACTTAAAGACAGGAGAGATTGGATCCTTAATGCTCAGTAAGAATATTTTAATGTAGTTTCCTCCATCATGATGATAAAAAGCAATTCAAGTATATTCTGCTTGATATGGCATTTGAGTATGTGTGATTGCTCAACAGCCCCCTCACATTAGTGACTTTGATGTCTGTTGGCTTTGAGTGCTCGCCACGGTGAGAAGGGTTCAGTGTCCTGTCAGACTGTCAGTAAGAGTGCTGTGTCTGCCACTGGCCTCATGTCACAGTCCTGTACAGTGATAATTTTCCATTGGAAAGTCTTTTGTTCCAGAAAAAGATTTTAATCTCTGCTGTTTAATAAATTTAGACTTGAATTTGCCATCATGACAGTGACAGAGATTTGCAGTAATGTACCACTGTGGTTGCCGCAGGGGATGTCAAATGTAAGTGAGATGCCGGAGCCAGCAGCCACCAAAGGACATGTGACTTCTCGGTATGAACAGAGGCTTCACAGGAGTTTAAACATTCCTAGCGTGAAGTCAAAGAGACGATGATGTAAACAAAACTTGGCTTAAGATCAGGTTGTTAAAAAAATATTGTTTCCAATATTTACAGGACTTTGTCAACATTCTAATAGTTAACTCTTTAATAAAGCCAGATATTTGTTTTTGGTTCAGTTCAGTCCCTCAGTTGTGTCTAACTCTTTGCGACCCCATGGACTGCAGCATGCCATGCTTCCATATTCATCACAAACTCCCAGAGCTTGCTCAAATCCATGTCCATTGAGTCGGTGATGCTATCCAACCATCTCATCCTCTGTTGTCCCCTTCTCCTCTTGCCTTCAATCTTGCCCAGCATCAGGGTCTTTTACAGTGAGTCAGTTCTTTGCATCAGGTCGCCAAAGTGTTGGAGCTACAGCTACAGTATCAGCCCTTCCAATGAATATTCAGGACTTATTTCCTTTAGGATGCACTGGTTGGATCTCCTGGCAGTCCAACGGACTCTCAAGAGTCTTCTCCAACACCACAGTTCAAAAGCATCAATTCTTTGGCACTCAGCTTTCTTTATAGTCCAACTCTCCCATCCATACATGACTACTGGAAAAACCACAGCTTTGACTAGATGGACCTTTGTTAGCAAAGGTCTCTGCTTTTTAATATGCTGTCTACGTTGGTCATAACTTTTTTCCAAGGAGCAAGCATCTCTTAATTTCATGGCTGCAGTTACCATCTGCAGTGATTTTGGAGCCCAAGAAAACAAAGTCTGTCACTGTTTCTATTGTTTCTCCATCTATTTGCCATGGAGTGATGGGACCAGATGCCATGATCTCAGTTTTTTGAATGTTGAGTTTTAGGCCAGCTTTTGCACTCTCTTCTTTACTTTTATCAAGAGACTCTTTAGTTCTTCTTCATTTTCTGCCGTAAGGGTGGTGTCGTCTGTGTATCTGAAGTTATTGATATTTCTCCTGGCAATCTTGATTCTAGCTTGTATTCATTCAGCCTGGCATTTTGCATGATGTACTCTGCATATAAGTTAAATAGGCAGGGTGACAATATACTACCTTAACATACTGCTTTCCTGATTAGGAACCAGTCTGTTGTTCCAGGTCCAGTTCCAACTGTTGCTTCTTGACCTACATACAGATTTCTCAGAAGGCAGGTCACGTGGTCTGATGTTCCATCTCTTGAAGAATTTTCCATAGTTTGTTGTCATCTACACAGTCAAAGGCTTTGGCATAGTCAATAAAGAAGAAGTAGATGTTTTTCTGGAACTCTCTTGCTTTTTAAATGATCCAACAGATGTTGGCAATTTGATCTCTGGTTCCTCTGCCTTTTCTAAATCTAGCTTGAACATCTGGAAATCCATGATTCATGTTCTCTTGAACTCTGGTGTGGAGTATTTTGAGCACTACTTTGCTGGCATGTGAGATGAGTGCAACTGTGTGGTAGTTTGAACATACTTTTTTATTGCCCTTCTTTCAGATTGGAATAAAAGCTGACCTTTTCCAGTGGCCACTGTTGAGTTTTCCAAATTTGCTGACATATTGAGTGCAACACTTTCACAGCATCATCTTTTAGGATTTGGAATAGCTCAGCTGGAATTCCATCACCTCCACTAGCTTTGTTCGTAGTGATGCTTCCTAAAGCCCACTTGACTTCTCATTTCATGATGTCTGGCTCTATATAACCACCATTGTGGCTAGGTCATGAAGATCTTTTTTGTATCATTCTTCTATGTATTCTTGCCACCTCTTCTTAATATCTTCTGCTTCTGTTAGGTCCATATCATTTCTGTCTTTTATTGTGCCCATCTTTCCATGAAATGTTCCCATGGTATCTCTAATTTTCCTGAAGAGATCTCTAGTCTTTCCTATTCTATTGTTTTCCTCTATTTATTTTGCATTGATCACTGAGGAAGGCTTTCTTATCTCTCTTTGCTGTCCTTTGGAACTCTGCATTCAAATGGGTATGTCTTTCTTTTTCTCCTTTGCCTTTCGCTTCTCTTCTTTTCTCAGCTATTTGTAAGGCCTCCTCAGACAACCACTTTGCCATTTTGCATTTCTTTTTCTTGGGGATGGTCTTGATCCCTACCTCCTGTACGATGTCACAAACCTCCATCCATAATTCTTCAGGCACTCTATGAGATCTAATTTCTTGAATCTATTTCTCATTTCTACTGTATAGTCATAAGCAATTTGATTTAGGTCATTCATAACTGAATGGTCTAGTGGTTTTTCCTACTTTCTTCAGTTTAAGTCTGAATTTGCAATAAGGATTTCATGACCTGAGCCACAGTCAGCTCCCAGTCTTTTTTTGGTTGACTGTATAGAGCTTCTCCATTTTTGGCTGCAAAGAATATAATCAATCTGATTGCGGTATTGGCCATCTGGTGATGTCCATGTGTAGAGTCTTCTCTTGTGTTGTTGGAAGAGGGTGTTTGACCAGTGCATTCTCTTGGCAAAACTCTGTTAGCCTCTGCCCTGCTTCCTTTTGTACTCCAAGGCCAAATTTCTCCGTTACTCCAGGTATCTCTTGACTTCCTACTTTTGCATTCCAGTCCCCTATGATGAAAAGGACACCTTTTAGATCTAGAAGGTCTTGTAGGTCTTCATGCTAAGTCGCCTCAGTTGTGTCCAACTCCATGTGGCCCCATAGATGGCAGCCCACTAGAGTTACCCCCGTCCCTGGGATTCTCCAGGCAAGAACACTGGAGTGGATTGCTATTTCCTTCTCCAAAGCATGAAAGTGAAAAGTGAAAGTGAAGTCACTCAGTTGTGTAGGTCTTCATAGAGCCATTCAATTTCAGCTTCTTAAGCATTACTGGTTGCATATCTTCTAGGAAATAAATTTCGGATGTTATTTTCATATACTGATGCCACCAATAATTAGATTAAAGAACACATTTGGTCCAGATTTTGGTAATTCAGTAGAACTAACAACTTTTAAGTGAATATGATAACTTTTCAGAGTTCATAAAGCAATGCAACATTAAAGTTACCTTTTAACTTTGTTTCAATATAAGTTATAAATATGCTGAATTAGAAAAAAAACATCATTATCATTAATATAATTTTGTTCAGAATATTTTACAAATAGGTATTATTCACATTGATATTCAGTTCAGTTCAGTTCAGTCGCTCAGTTGTGTCTGACTCTTTGTGATCCCATGGACCACATTATGCCAGGCCTCCCTGTCCATCATCAACTCCCGAAGTATACTCAAACTCATCTCCATTGAGTCAGTGATGCCATCCAACCGCCTAATCCTATGTTGTCCCCTTCTCCTCCCATCTTCAAACTTTCCCAGCATCAGGGTCTTTTCAAGTGAGTCAGCTCTTCACATCAGATGGCCAAAGTATTGGAGTTTCAGCTTCAACACCAGTCCTTCCAATGAATACTCAGGACTGATCTCCACATTGATATTAATAGAAATAAAAAAGAAACAGAGCAGGGTAAATGTGGAACTGGACTTTTTATGTTTACCAGTATATTATAAAGGATACAGAAGACTAGCCAATTGAAGGGGGACACCAGGGTCTGGAGCACAACAACTTCTGTCCTTGTGGAACTGGGGTACATCCACCTTCCAGGCATGCAAATGCATTCAACAACTCAGAACCTCTTTGAAACCCATCCTTTTATATTTTTGTGGAGCTCTCATTACATAGGCATGGTTAATTCAATCATTGGCCACTGGCGATTGATTCATCCCAGCTGGTCTCTCCTCCCCAGAGGTCAGGGAGTGGAACTGAAAATTGCTGACCATGTTAACATTAAAACTTGCATCACAATTTAGTTTTAGCCAAATAATAATTTGTAGACATTAGTTTCATATTATAAATATCAAATCAGTTTTTGTTTTAGTTTGCATTTAATTTATGCATTTTTCCATTTGCCTAGAGGGTAAGAGCTATAGCACAGTTAAAGTATGCCTAGGTCTGCTGCTGCTGCTGCTTCTGCTGCTGCTGCTGCTGCTGCTGCTGCTGCTGCTGCTAAGTCGCTTCAGTCGTGTCCGACTCTGTGCAACCCCAGAGACGGCAGCTCACCAGGCTCCCCTGTCCCTGGGATTTTCCAGGTGAGAACACTGGAGTGGGGTGCCATTGCCTTCTCCATGCCTAGGTCTAGTTTTACTTAAATGATGTTACAATAGAAGTGTGTAAGCTAATCTCAGGAAGTCTGTGGAACTTTTTTCAGAAAGGCTTTATTTATCACTCAAGTTAGAGAGATACTGTCTAGAGACTCAGAAAAAGGCAATATCAATGTAGCCTGAGCTGTCAGTGTTGGGAGACCATTCTCCATGGAATTCTTATATTTCTAAGCATCTAGACAGCATATTAAAAAACAGAGACATTACTTTGCCAACAAAGGTCTGTCTAGTCAAAGCTATGGTTTTTCTAGTAGTCGTATATGGATATGAGAGTTGAACTATAAAGAAAGCTGATCACCGAAGAATTGATGCTTTTGAACTGTGGTGCTGCAGAAGACTCTTGAGAATCCCTTGGACTGCAAGGAGATCCAACCAGTCCATCCTAAAGGAGATCAGTCCTGAATATTCATTGGAAGGGCTGATGCTAAAGCTGAAACTCCAGTACTTTGGCCATCTGATGCAAAAAAAAACTGACTCATTGGAAAAGACCCTGATGCTGGAAAAAATAAGGCAGGAGAAGGGGATAACAGAGGATGAGATGGTTGGATGGCATCACTGACTCAATGGACATGAGTTTGAGTAAACTTTGGGAGTTGGCGATGGACAGGGAGGCCTAGTGTGTTGCAGTCCATGGAGTCGTAAAATGTTGGACACAACTGAGTGACTTAACTGAACTGAACTGAACTGTAAGGAGAGACACTAAATGCCTTTGTTCTGGACTGTATCTCTAAGCATGTTTGTACTGTGAACAACATTGGCAGATAGAGACAAAATCTCTATGAAGCAAAGTACGGATTTGGTTAAAGCATTGGAAGATAAAGATAGTAAAAGAGGACCATGCTTACTGCCCATTATAAATGATTTGGGTTCTCTAGGCTTGGTGTTCCTCTCCTGCAGTGCAGCCCACAGAGTATGCAGGTCACCTGATCCTCTTCACGTTACCCTACGGGCATCAGGACTTGGGAAACTGGCACAAAATGCTAATACCCTGGCTATTACTATTACTGTTGTTAAAAAAACAGACAAACAAAAGACTATCCTTTGTCTATCACACAGGAGTTTCATGGCTTCTGCCTTGAAAATTCCTGAAAATCCATGAAATTGTAGCTTGTTAAATTGTCGCCTTGCCAATGGGGTGAAATCTCACACCCTTTTTAGTTCTAGACAATTAGGTTGGCCCTGTGGAGGAAGTAAAGTTTGAGATATGAACTGAAGAATGGGTACAAATAGACTGGGTAGATATGAAGCTGGCATTCCAAGTGGGTAAATGTCACAAGATTCGTAATGGGTATTGGCTGTGCTCTGTAGTGGGATGGTGAGTAGATTAGTCTGATGAGAATGGAGGATTGGAACTAAGAAGTAATCACAATTAGATGAGAAAATTAATTTGGGGCTATATTGTTGTGTGTTTAAACATTAGGTTAAAATAAATTCTGTATGTAGTAGAAAACCTTTAAAGTTTCTAGTCTCTGTCCTCTGAGTCACTGATCTGCTTATTAAGTTTCTAAGCAGGGAGATGACATGTTGAATCTTAAAGTATGATCTCATAAAGAGTAAGATTGGTATAATAAAAGAAGGTCACTAGGTTTCTTTTCCTGACTCTTCCATTTACTAGCTGTGTGACCTTAAGCAAGTTACAATACTTCTCTGATCCCAGTGTTTCCATCTGTAAAGGAAGAAGTAATACTCACCATAGGGAGGTATTGCAGAGGTTATAGATAATGTCTCTAAAATGCTTAATGCAGTGCCTAGTACATAGGGGATCAATAAATGGGGAATAATTTTAACTAGCTGAGTGAAGAATATAGAAGGGAAAGCACTGGTTTCCTCTGTTTGAAACTATTACAGTTATATAAGGATAAACCATTAGGATCTGGATGAAGATAGTGATGGTGGTGATAGAAAGGACTCTGAATACACGAAAATCTACTTGAACCTGGAGATTGACTGGATATGACAGCTAACATTTACTGGATGCCTACTATGTGCCAAGTGCTATTCTAAGCACTTTAGTAGCAATTCTCCTAAAAATGCTCTAAGGATGTACTATTATTTTTTTAATTTTTTAAATTTGCCATACTATATTGGTTTCGCCATACCAGCTGAGTAAGCTGAAGTTCACTGAGATGAAACAACTTGTCTGAAATCAAATAACCAAGAAAAAGCCAACAGAGACTCAAACCTAGTCAGTACTGTACCAAGCCTATGTGCTAAAATAACCATGCTACACTCTCCCTGGCCATCAGAGAGGCAAAGAAACAGTCAGTGAGACTCGCTGGGCTGGTCATCCCAACATCCCTGCCGTGTCTGGTTCTGATTCTTTCCCTATCTCTTCACATTGTGTGTTTTGCATTTTTGTATAACTTTTTTTTTTTTTCTTGAGAGCTGGACATGGTGTACCAGGTAACAGAAAGTGCTAAAAATAGGCCTGTGGTAATGTGGTGGTGAGGTGTGGGAGAGGGGAAACACTTTACAGTCCTGTGATTAGGTCTTGGTCTTTGCCTATGCCCCTGGACAGTGAGCTTTACAAATGTTTCTCATTCTTTTCTTCTCACCTTAGATGGGACAGGATAATGAGAGTGGGATGGAATTGGGCATTTCCCTTTCCCTAGGTTAGTTAAGCTCTGATAATATCCCAGCAGGTTAGGTTCCTGTTAACTAGTTTCTCCTGAGGGCAGGCCTTTTTAAGAAGAGAGTGCTCTGGAATATCTCACAATATTGGTGAAATTGTGAAATATTTCATAAGAAGATTTTTCCCCCCAATATTCATTATGGGAACCTAGTTGAGTTCCTGAAGGGAGATGTCACAGTGTTGTGAGAGCCCCAGCTGGGCCTCCCTGAAGCTTTTGACTCTCAGAGTTGTCCCTACTGAGTCCCTAGCAGTTTGTCAATTATAGTGCAGGTTTTCCTCCCCCACTGCCACTGGTTACTGTGGCAGTTTCTGTTCTATGAGTTCCCGCTTCCTCTATTTGCCTGTCTCCCCAATCTCGGAGGCAGTGGTTTGCCTTGTGTCCTCCCTCTGCTACATCTGGAAGAAGAGTTGTTTACTTTCAGTCTGTTCAACTTTTTACTTGTTGGATGGAGTTATGGCCTCCAAGCTTGGTACCTGCGGGATCAGGAACTGGAAGCCTTCCTCACCAGCCTGGGGATAGGGAGCAGGAGGAGCAGAAGCTTGCACTGGGAAAATGATGTTCTGTGTTCTGACATGCTGAATCCGTGGTGGGGGAACATCAGAGTGGAGGTGGCCTGTACCTACCTGTGTGAGAGGGGGAGTCCAAAAGCACAGGTATGAGACTAGCCTACTACACAAGAGACGGTTGAGCAGCTTCATCATTACCCTCTTTGACTTTCAAAGGTGTGTGACCTTGGGCAGAGACTGCCTGGCACGCTGACCAGCAACTGGAGAACAGAGAGGACATCTGGCATCTCTTGGACTGGGCTTGCAGGAGGTGGTGTCACACCTTGGTACACTGTCTTCTCAGAAGGACAGTGGGCCCGTCCTGCCACCAATGCCTGTATTCCCCAAGAGTAACACAGTAAGACCACGGTCTTTTCCCTTTAAGGCCTTATAGCCCCATCATTGTACTGTCTGCCATAGGTGACTCTTCTCCTTTCTCTTGATAGACTCATGGTATAATGGCGTAAGCTCTGGATTTGAAATAAGATGGGTCTGGGTTGAAATCCCAACTCTCTAACTCACTAGCTCAGGCACTTTGTGTAAGTCAGTTATAAGTTATTTAATTTTTGTACGTGTGAGTTTTTTTAAACTGTAAAATGGAAACAATAACATCTTTCTCATAAGGTTTTTAAATACGATGTAAAGTCTTTAGTAAATGTTGGTTGCCTGCCCCAATGATTTCCTGTCCCCCAACTGGTTGTAAGCCATGACCACAAGCTCTTTGATACTCTTCCTACTGAAAGGTAAATATCTGTGTTTCCTCTCCTTGAACCTAGGCAAGTTCATAACTGCCTCAACCAACAGAGTATGGTGAGTGGTTATTATGTAACTTCTGTGGCTAGGTCAAAAAAGATGCTTTTTGCCTTATTCACTGGTACACTTGCTCTTGGAGCCCTGAGCTGCCATGTAAGAAGTCTAATTCCACTGAAGCTCCCAGGCTGAAAAGGCCATGTGTAGACATGGTGGACAATCATAGCTGATCTCAGCTTTATAACCACTCCAGAGTAATTATGGCACCAGACAAGTAATACAGCTGAATTGGGCCTTTAGCCTAACTGCCAGCTAAATACAACCAGTGATCTCCATTGATGCCACATGGAACAGAAGGGTCAGCCAGCCAACCACTGTCTGCAGAATTATGGAATAGAATAAAATAGTTGTTTTAAGCCATTAAGTTTGGAGTAGCTTGTAATCCAGCAATAATTACCTAAAACAATCCCTTTAATCCCATCCGTTCAATCTCCCAGTCTCCTTATTTGAAATTGCCAGTCCTGAGTATATTCTGATTTCAACCTCATTCTTCCTCATATCTCATCATGTGAAATGTGAATGGGGCAGGGGGTCATTTGTTCTATCTCCCTATCCTCTTTCCATCCTTCCTTCCTTCAATAAGAATTTCCTAAAAAAAAAAAGAAGAAGAAGAAGAAGAAGAATTTCCTAAATGTTTTCCCTGCATCAGATGCTAGATTGGGCCTGATGGCTTTCCTCTAGGTCAGGGGATCAGCAACTTTGTTGAAGCTACCAAAGAGTACATAATTTAAACTCTGCAAGCTCTGCTGCAAAAAAGCAGCCATAATGTAGGAATGGCCTTAGTCCAATAAACTAGGTGGCAGGTTTGATTGGTCCACAAGGCCATGGTTTGCTGACACTCTTCCCATTGAAAAGTAGAGCACATTACATA
>SJYC01036501.1:0-31425 GCA_006408675.1 Madoqua kirkii | reverse complement strand
CTGAGCAGGCGCGGGGGGGGGGGGGGGGGGGGGGGGGTTGCATAGTGAATACATCAGGAAGAGAACATTTAAAACATGTTTTGTTTCCTTATTTTTAGCAAAATGTGGCTAACTACCTTTGACAATGGCATGGATAGCCTGCAAAATCCATCCTATATAAATGATACTCAGCAACTGGCTGGGAACGTTACCTGTGCAGATGTTTTTCTGGGCAGCATGTGGTACATGCCAGGACTAGTAGCTCAAGAAAGATTCTCCCTCTACCCCGATTCAGATAGGATCTGGGGTGTAAGCTGAGTCTTGACTGACAGAAGGATGGAGGTTCAGATGCAGAGACTGTGGCACAAAAGCCGTAGCCCCAAAGTGCCAACAAGGATGTCAAAGAGTCTGATTGAGATGGTGATGAGAATAGGCCTTGAGGAAGTGTAGAAGACAGGGCCGGATGCTGGATAATTTCATTCTCTGAAATTAAGAGAAGGCCTCTTTGGCTCACTCACTTTTGTCGCCCGAGGTGTTGTAAGCAAATCAGATAAGGTAAAATGACCATGAACTCTGAAGATGACTGCCAGGTGTGACTGAGGCAAGGCAATTATCTTTGCTCTTCAGGAAAATAGCTCCTTTCAGGAGAATATCTTCAGAACACAGTGTAAACCTTCCCCCTCCCTCCAACAGAGCTGGCATCCATGGGAGGGAATCAGAATAGCATATCGTGTTCTAACAGCTCTTCCAGCAGTGAGACTAAATATACATAAACTATTCCAAATTTGTATCTGCTGTGAACATGAACAATGACACAGTGTCATTCTGCTATGAGGTTTGTCTGGACAAATTATATGCAAAGAAGGATATGCACACTCTATCACTTTTCCTGACTTTTCCAACTTCAACCTTTGTGAGCATAAAAAAAAACCTTTGGCTCCAGTTTTATTCTCCTTTATTTGGTAGCTCTGTCATAAAGATAGTGAATCCAGATTGAGATAGAAATATGAAATTTACAGGAGATAAATTGCATGTTTTTCTGGCTATCTCAGCTTTGTATCTTTAAATAGCTCAGTTTATCTCAGTTAACAGGGTTTACTGGAGGGTTAGAGCTTCCCCAGTGGCTCAGACAGTAAAGAATCCACCTGCGATGTGGGAGACCTGGGTTCAATCCTTGGATTGGGAAGATCCCCTGGAAGAGGGCATGGAAACTCACTCCAGTATTCTTGCCTGGAGAATCCCCATGGACAGAGAAGCCTGGTGGTCTTCTTCCATGGGATCACAAAGAGTCAGACAAAACGGAAGCAACTGAGCATGCAAAGCATTGCAGGGTTACACAGGGAAGTAAACAGGGTGAGATATCTTTTCAGAGCTGTAAACTAAGACAGTCTTAAGAAGAAGTAACGAAGTGTGGGATATAGAACTAGCTCTGATGCTCCGTGCAAAGGTCTGGGAACCTAAGAGCAAATGAACCTTGCTCCAGATGCAGCTTCTCCATCCACTACTGCCTATCCTTATTCTTAAGTCAGATGGCGAAGAATCTGCCTGCAATGTGGGAGACCTGGGTTTGATACTTGGGTTGGGCAGATGCCCTGGAGCACAGCATGGCAATCCACTCCAGTATTCTTGCCTGGAGAGTCCCATGGGCAGAGGAGCCTGTTGGGTGACAGTCCATAGGGTTGAAAAGAGTCGGACATGACTGAGTAACACTTTCACTTTCTGTCTTACTGTTTTCTGACTGTCTTCATCCTTAGTGTCTTTTGACTTACACTTCCACTGTCATCTGCTTACTCACACTTTCTAGGTCTCTCATTAACACTCCATACAAGAAAGGATATGACAAGGGTAATCAGTCCCATTAGGAGGAGGACAGTGGGAAGAGCACTGCAGGACCATTACACAGCCTGTGATAGCTCAGGATCACTCTTGCTTACTCACCCTTGGTTCCGTGAGCTGGGGCAGGGGAGTTGGGGTCAGGTAGGGGTCTCTTTGCTCATAGACTCCTTTCCTGACCTAAGTCAATATATCTCAGCCCCCGTGTCAAGTCATCGGCACCAAAAGACAATGCACCATCCCCCAAGTATGGTGCCCCACTCTCGTCCTGTGTCCACCAGTTTCCTGACTCTGGATCTCTCCTAATCTTGATCCCACATGGCCACTCATGTTTGTATCTGTCTCTCTGGAGTCTGAGTCTTCAGTATCCTTCGAGGACTTTGACTCAGCCTTCTTCTGCCTGCTCTCTCCATTGCAAATTGCCTCCAAAATAAATCCTGACCCAGTCAGCCCATTGGCAGTCAAGGATACAGGCTAAGCTGCTGTAACAAAAGGCCCTCAAAGGACAGAGGCTTCAGCAAATATGAACTTAGAGGTCTCAAGTAACAATCCAGAAGTATGTGGTCTACCTGGATCCAAGAGGGCTCCCCTATGAATGCCTGTATTCTAGCCAGCCGAAAAGGGGGAAAGAGAAAAAGGAAAGGGGATATCCTTGGCATTCCTCACATTACTTGTGCTCATACTCCCCGGACAAAACCCTAGTCACATGGCCCTCCTTGTCTTCTCATATGACTGGGAAATATTGTTTCTAGGTGGGAAGTCACACCCAGCTAAAACATGGAGTGGGAGTGGGTGGTTGAATCATTGAAAGGAATGGGGGGAAATGAATTCTGTAGAGCAACTAGTAGGACTCAACCATAGGAAAAAACTTCTGCTCTTGACCAGGGATACTTCGGGATTTTATGAGGCCTGAAGCTTATGCAACTTTTGGGCTCCTCTTTAAAGAATGCAAACTGATAACCACAAAATAATGAACTCACGACTTTGGAACTGGCCCAAGCTAGTGAGGGGCTGGAAAGATTAAACTTTATCAGCTTCATGATAAACCTGCCCCTGCTCAGGTCTGTTAGTCAACATCCCAGTCAAGTTCGCACAACTCTGCAAAGGGTACATTTCTATAGGATGAGTTTTGTAGAGTTTCCATGCCAGTCCCATAAGTGGTAGCAACATTTGTTAAATAACAAGAAAGCAAAACATGTCTTAAATTTTCTCTTCCTGATGCTTTCGCTGTAGCCTCTGCCTATGTAATGTTGTTTGCTAGTGGGCTATCCCTAGGAAGATTGAAAAGTATTCTGCTGCTAATGGTGTAACTGGGCTATAGCCTTCAAACTTGCTGCTGCGATTTCTCCTTGGGTACAGTCTACTTCCCAGTCCCTGACTGGTAGAGAGACCTCCTTATTTATGGGCAAGTATTCTATGCAGACAGGATACCATAAGAAGCCCTTTTGGCAGCTGCTCATGGAAACTCTTACTGTGTCTTCATTTTCGTATCAGTAAGCACACTGTAGGAGATGAAGAATAGTGAGGACTGCATGCAGTCAATCAAGGCCACGCTAATTAGATTTTTCAGGTGCTTGGATACTGTGGGACTGCATATTACATAAATGCATAGATAAACACTCCTAGCCATGAGAACCAAAGAACTACTGCAGAAGGCTGCAAAATAAGTCTTTAAGAAAGGCTTCAGTGTTCTTGCTTGCATGCTCTCCCTCGCTCTTTTAGAACACATAATAAAACTTCAACACCATTGAAATGCTAGGACTTGTGTACTATTAGTGTTTCACAGGATACAGCAGTGTTCCTCAAAACGTGAAAATCTGAAAATATATATACTGGAGGTTAGATGAAATCAAATATATAAATACTTAGCATGTTAGGGAAATAGTCAATAACAATTTGCTGTAAGGGATAATGATTGCTTCCATAACTGTGTTCATACTATCCCTCAGCTACATTTAATCCCCCTGACTTTGTATCAGAGATTAAAAAAAAAAATCATGTCCTGCAATCATTAGAGCTATAGCCTTGGTAAAGGTTGCTTCTGGCCATTGAGAAGCCATGGGTTTAGTGGTGAGCAGACTGATTGTGTATAACAAACCTGCCTTAACATGTCTCTCCCTGACCCCCCAAATACCAGTATCTACGTATCTAACAGCAATGTGACTTTGTGACTTCTGTGAATATGGACATCTGAGCATTTGCCTGGTCACTTCACTAGTATTTCCTCTGATGCCTTGCATGAATATTCTTCAGGAATTCATCCTTAGTACTTCCCCTCTCCTTTATTTGTTTATTTTTGTTGAAGTATAGTTGATTTACAATGTTTGTTTCAAGTGTACAACAGAGAGGTTCAATATTTTTATAGATCATACTCCATTTAAACTTGTTATACAATAATGGATATATTTCTCTGTGCTATACAATATATTCTAGTCATTTATTTATTTTATACCTAGTAGTTTGTATCTCTTCATCTCTTAACCCCGGTCTTGCCCCTCCCCTCTTCCTTTCCCCTCAGTAGCCCACCAATGCAAGAGACGCAGTTCGATCACTGGGTCAGGCAGATCCTCTGGAAAAGGAAATGGCAACCCATTCCAGTATTTTGCCTGGGAAATCCCATAGACAGAAGAACCTGGTGGGCTACAGTCCATGGGGTCACAAAATCCTATGAAACTTAGCAACTGAACAACAGTCACCACTGGTTTGCTCTTTTAATCTCCCCCTTCTTCAACATCTACATGGTGATGGTTTTTCATGCTTTATCTCCAACTCAGAACTCTTTTTCCTCCCTGAATTTGTTTAAATTCTCTAATTAGATGTAACACTAGCTCTGTATAATCCGCAACCAGAACTCACTTTCTTCCCCAACCAACGTGAACCTCTTTTCACTTGCCATAGCTGCATGCACGGCTCTGTCATCCCACCAATGTGGGAGCCAGACTTGACTCCTTTCTCTGATTTTTCTCACTCTCCATGTTCAGTCACAGTTTGTATTGATTTTACATCACTAATTTATTTCACATTTGCCTACTGCCCATTCTCCACTGCAGAGATGTCCAACCAGAATCTCAGTCTCCCTTACCTAGATTTCTGGACAGCTTTTTAGTCCCCTGCTTCCAATTGCCAGGGTAATTTTTCTAAATGCACATATCAGTTCTATTACTGCCTGGTCTAAAACCTTTCACAACTCCCCGTAACTTTCAGGATAAAGCCTAAGGTCCTTAGGATGACATACAAAGCCCTTCTTCTGTCTCTTGCTTACCCTATTTGGCAAAATTGAGTTACTTCAGAACTCAGAAAAGTCAGTGCTTTCTTTGTCCTCTAGAATTTTAGTGTCCTGCCCTTCTTCACTTGAAGGTCTTGCCCACCACACCGGCTTTGAAACCTCTTCTTTGTGCTCTTACAGTCCACCATGTCTTCTTCCACACTGTATGGATACTGCCTGTTCCTTTCTGACTTAGACTAAGCCCTTGAAGGGAGAAGGCAATGGCACCCCACTCCAGTACTCCTGCCTGGAAAATCCCATGAACGGAGGAGCCTGGTAGGCTGCAGTCCATGGGGTCGCTGAGGATCGGACATTACTGAGCGACTTCACTTTCACTTTTCACTTTCATGCATTGGAGAAGGAAATGGCAACCCACTCCAGTGTTCTTGCCTGGAGAATCCCAGGGACGGGGGAGCCTGGTGGGCTGCCGTCTATGGGGTCGCACAGAGTCGGACACGACTGAAGTGACTTAGCAGTATCAGCATCAAGCCCTTGAAAAGATTTGTTCTCATAAATCGACTCTGTGCCTTGTTCTTCTCTGTGTTGCCTTCATCTTAGCATGGTACTGACTCTTGATAGACACTCAAGAAATGTGCATTGAATGAGTGAATTTGGTAGAAGAGAATAAGTGTTAGATGGGTGATTAGAAATTTCTAAGAATTATCTATATAAAATTCTTTGGGTAGATTCTACTCTAATGTTTAAGCTCATATTCTCAGATCCAAGTTTCTTACCCCTTAAACCACAGCTAAGTGTTTGATGAATACTTACTGTGTGTTAGAAACTGTATAGACACCAAATAATGTCTGGCATGTAAACTAGTCTGTAATATTGTCACCCCCTCAAGAATCTCACAGTCCAGGTTACAGACAAAAGTTACTAGCAGATAGTGATATTGCAATGAGATAATTTCTATTAAAATGATATAGGTAATAAGGGAAGTCAAAGAAATGATCACTTTATTTTTTAGAAAAGGAAATAAGGAAAGGGTGATATTTGAATCTTGAAGGCTGGCTTGATGTTTACCAGGATGTTAAAGGGATTGGGTGTGGCTGTATGAGTACATTACAGAAGGAAAGGTCAGCCCCTAGATTATATCTATGACTGAGCTACAGGGGTGGGGCTCAGAGAGCTCACCCAGATAGCATTATGAAGGGCAAAGCAGGTCATGCCAAGAAGTTTGGACTTTGCCTTAGAGAAGATGAGGAGCCACTCAAAGGGTGAAGCAAGTGTAATCCAATTTGCATTATTGAGGGATCCTTTGTGTGGCTATGTGAAAGGTCTTTAGAAGGAGACAGAAGAAGCAGCAGGAACAGTTAGGAGATAATTGAAGGATTCCAGGTTAGAATGTGGAGACTGCATGCCCAGTTGCTCAGCTGTATCTGACTCTTTGCAACCCCATGGGCTAAGCCCCTCAGGCCTCTCTATCTATGGGATTTTTCAGGCAAGAATACTGGAGTAGGTTGCCATTTCCTACTCCAGGGGATCTTCTGACCCAGGGATCAAACTCGCATCTCATGTGTCTCCTGCATTGCAGGCAGATTCTTTTCCACTGCATCACCTAGGAAGACCCAAAGTTATGTTGCTCAGTCGCGTCTGACTCTTTGCAATACCATGGGCTAGCCTACTACGCTCCTCTGTCCGTGGGATTTTCCAGGCAAGAGTACTGGAGTGGGTTGCCATTTCCTTCTTCAATGAAGCCCCAAGGAGGCCGCATATCCAATAGCTAACATGGATTCCTGCATTCAAAGCCCAGTTCTGTTCATTACTAGCTTCAGCAAGTTACTCAATTTCTCTGTACCTCATTCTCATTCAGTGGAGTTGTAATAATAATGACTGATGAGATAGTTGGGCAGGATTAGTAGAAACTTACACAAATGTTTAGAACAGCACTCATCTAAAGTTTAAAAAATATTTGCTCTTTTTATTATCTGAGACTGAACAAAAGAAGAAAACATAAACTAGTGGAGATAAGTCTAAGAAACATTTCACAAGGAAAATTTAAAGTATTTGGAGTGTGATAAGATGTGGGGGTAAAGAAGATGGATAGGTGGAGTGTGATCCCCAAGTTTCAGGGTTGAGCAACTGGTGAGTAACGGTATCTTTCATAGGAAGGGGAGCAGGAATTTCTTTGAAGGTTAAGGATTGTTAGTGAGTTTGATCTTATAAATGTCAAGTCTAAGTTGACTGTAGAAAATTCAGGAGAATTTATTCACTAGGCTGGTGGGAAAATAGATCTTTGGCTTAAGGGGAGATTTCCCAGGCTGAGGATGGAGAATTGGGCTGGGTCCTATAAGCAGCCAGGTGGGGACTGAAGCAATGAAACTGTGCAGCAGAGGGCTTATGGAGAAAGTAGACATGGAGAAGCAAGTAGAGGGCAGAGCTCTAGAAGACACCAGCATCAAACCTGTAAGGGGAGAAATAGGTCCTGGAAAAGGAGGCAAAGCAAGACAACACAAAGGAATATGAAGAGAATCACAGCAGAACCAACTAAAGAAATGACAAGGTCACCTGTTGCTTAGCAACGACACAACACAGTGAGTGCCTGATAATACACTGTACCAGGGCAGTGACCCCAAATCCCCAATTTTTATAAAATTAGTTTAGTAAATTCTCTTTTGTTGAGTCCAGCCTCAATTCTTTGAAGCTGCAGATTTGTGCTAATTTGCATGGATAGTTTGTATCCCAGAATGAAAGCAAAACTATGATATCGAAGCTGAAATTCTTTAATTTTCCATTTCAGGAAGCAGGCTATCAGTAAGTCAGTTTCAAATGGACATTCACTGTTTGTTAAACCAAAAGTTAAAACACCTACAAGGATTAATACTTTGACAAGTGATGAGAAAAGAGCCATGTGACACTTTGGTCTGCCTGTTTAGCAGTTAGAATTTCAGGACAAATTCCCCATTGTGATTCATTTGAATCAAAACCTTATTTGTCATTCATGAAAAATATAGACATATCAGTAGGTGACACTTATTTATGAGGAAATCAGTAAATATTATCCCATAGGATTCTCATAATTAGAAATTAACCTAGAAGGTCTATTGGTCTAGAAGGCAGAATTAAAATTCCTCTATATAGAAATGCATCTACCTAGAATTTTATGTCTTCAAGAAATGTCAATTCTGTGTTAGAATGTGCAGTGTGATACCATGTGTGTAATTTGACTTCATTTGCTCCTCACATATAGACTGAATTTCTGTTTTTGTCAGCCACTATGCAGAGTGCAGGACACACAGTGGCATCCAAGGCAGATACCCCCATCCCTTCACAGAGCTCATACAAGTGCAAGGACATTAACTCCAAAAGTAACAGAAAAACAAAAGTTGCTCTAATTTGTAATAAATACTGTGGTAGAAAGCAGGAGCTGAGCCGGAGGATTACAGGAAGAACCTACTTTAGTTAGGATGGTTGAACTGGAGTCTCGCCTACAAGGTGGCTTTCACACTGAGCTTAGAGATAAGAAGGAGCAAACTTGGGGAGCAAATATTTGCAACAATGTGACCGATAAGGACTTAATTTCCAAAATATACAAATAATTCATATAACTTAATATCCAAAAAACCAACCCAATAAAAAAATAGGCAGGAGATCTAAATAGATATATCTCCACAGAAAACATACACATGGCCATTTCATGGCTAAAAGGCTCCTGAAAAGATGTTCCACATTGCTCGTTATTGGGGAAATGCGAGTCAAAACTACAGTGAAGTACCACCTCACACTGGTCAGAGCGGTTATCCAAAAAATCTACAAACAATAAAGGCTGGAGAGGAGGTAGAGAAAAGGGAACACTCTTACGCTGTTGGTGGGAATGTAAATCGGTATAGCCACTATGGAGAACAGTATGGAGAGTCCTTTAAAAACGAGGACTAAAACAACCATATGACCCAGCAACCCCTTTCTGGGCATGTATCCAGAAAAAGGCAAAAACTCTAATTTGAATAGATATATGCAATGCTCATTGCAACACTACTTATAATAGCCAAGACATGGAAGCAACCTAAGTGCCCGCTGGCCAAAGAATGGATAACGAGGATATAGTACATATACAGAGTGGAATATTACCCAGCCAGAAAAAAGAAGGAAATAATGCAATTTGCACCAACATGGATGAACCTAGAGATTACCACACTAAATGAAGTCAGACAGAGAAAGACAAATATGTGATATCACTTATATGTGGGACCTAAAAAAGTGATACAAATAAACTTACTTACAAAAAAGAAATAGACTCACAGACATAGAAAACAAACTTATGCTTACCAAAGGGAAGGAGGGGGGAGGGATAAATTAGGAATATGGGATTAACATATATACATTACTATATATAAAATAAACACCAAGGATTTACTGTATAGTACAGAAAACTATAGTCAATATTTTGTAATAACCTATAGTGGAACATAATTGAAAATATGTGTGTATGTGTGTGTGTGTATATATATATATATATATATATATGTAACCAAATCATTTTGCTGTACATCTGAAACTAACACAGTATTTTAAATCAACTATATTTTAATTTTTAAAAAAGATGTTCACGGTAGCCCTTAAAGAGAAAAAAAAAGAAGGAGCAACCCAGGAAAGAGTTGGGGAAAAGCTTTCCAGGAAGCAGTAATAGCACCTGCAAACCTACTTGGGAATTCACGAAAGAGTCCAGTGTAGCTGGAGCTTTGTAAACAGGATTGGTAGATGAGAGCTTCAGGAAATATCTAGAGGTTCAGGAAACATCATGATAAAGACCTAGATGTTTCCCTGAATGTATTGAGAAAGGAAGGGGTGGGACTTGTTATTGTTCAGTCACTAAGTCATGTCTGACTGTTTGCAGCCCCATGGATTGCAGCACGCCACTATCTCCTTCACTATCTCCCCGAGTTTGCTCTAATTCATGTCCATGGAGTCAGTGACATGACTAAGAAGTTGAAAATCTTCATGTTTTTGAAGTTTGACCCAGGAACTTGCTGAATTGTTGTTCCTGTCCATATCCTTCAATGCATAATAGGCTGTAATCACATGGCTGCTATAATGAGGGGCAAGATACTTTTTTGGCATGTTGCCCATTGGTGACAGCTGGTTATGAATCTAAATAGCAGCTAAGGGCATTAAGCACTCCTTTGGATCCCTGGAACACTTCTTACCATTGGAGGGATGTTACTTCTACTCTTGACTGGTTTGGGTGGCAGATTCCATCAGTCTGAAGGACAGCTTCGCTAACCTCATTTGTGAGCTGATGTTTAAGTCAGGAAGGCTTTCCTGCTGCTGCTGCTGCTAAGTCACTTCACTCATGTCTGACTCTGTGCGACCCCATAGATGGCAGCCCACCAGGCTCCCTTGTCCCTGGGATTTTTCAGGCAAGGTGGGGTGCCATCACCTTCTCCAAAGGCTTTCCTGAGCCTCTGTCAACTCACATAGGAAAGACATCAAAGAACTGGAGTGGTGCTAGCAGTCCCATAAACAAGATTTTCAGAAAGTAAATGGATTGTAAAAGAAAGTAGAGATCTCTGCCCCTTGGTGACAAATATTTTTTGCCATTTTCAGCATGCAGCTTAGCAGTTTGTAGGTAGTAGGGGGCTGGCTGGCTGAATCAGTGGGTAATGTGGCATGAATCGGGAGGCAGTGTGGTGTGATAAAAGGCAGCTGGATTCTAGAAGCATGCAGACTGTGCCACGCTGGATTCCTGGGTCCCTCTGCTTTTGCATGTGTATTATGGGAGTGATAGTGCTTTGCTGGGAGGTTGGATAAAGATTGGAGATAGTGGATTGAAGTATCTGGCATACTAATTGCCACTGATTTTTCAGTTGCTGTTTTTATTATCATCATCTCAGGCTCCTTGTTTGGTGCCTTTGGCTCTCATTCATCTCCTAAGTCACCCCAATTTGGGTTTCGTCCTCTCTCCTCTTGTTGCCTTTAGTCATCTCCTAGGTTGACTTGTCTCACTTATCCCTCGCCAACCACTGCTCACTCTCCACCACAGCTCATAAACCCACCCTCATCCTTCAGACCTTCTGATTTCTCTGACAGTTCTTTCTAGCCTGGAACCCCTTTTCTTTCTTTCTCCATCTTCTCATCTTCAAGACTGGGTGATACTTGCAAGGCAATAAGTTGAGGTCTAACAACTGAGTCTTGAATGAAATCAACGAAGCAAACTCAAGGTAGCCTCATTCCTTATCCTGTTTGCCGAAGGTGTTGCTGAAAGCCTCTGGTTACCTAAGATATTTTCATGGTTAGTGACTCTCTGCAGAGAGTCATATTAGGTTTGGTTATTTTTCAGATTCTTCCTCATAAAGCTATGTTTCAGAGCCCAGGTGGAGGGAATATTCCTTCTGGGAAATTGGAGGGATCTCTGACGAGTGTTGGGGAAATAAGGTTCTGTGGGTCACGTGCTTAGTTAATCTGAGACACATCAATAGTAAGTAGATTTGGTGTACCTCACCTGCTCACAATAAATAAGTGGGCATGAAGTTTTAAAAGGATAAGACATGCACTTACAGTTTCTAAAAAGTGGAGAGCTTAGTCATATAAGAAACCTTTAGTGCTTGATTTTTAAGGTTGCCAGTGAAGCCGAACAGATGATTCAGGAGAGGTGTCCCCAGACACAGTGTAAGCCTAACCCTTCTTCCTCTGTCTCAGCTTCCCTGAGCTCTATAAAGGTGATTTCTGTATGTGCTGTCTCTTCACAGAGAAAGATTTGTAACTCATCCAGTAAACAAATTCCTTTTCTCTTTAAAGTAAGATTGGGAACCATGTCGATCATGAGGAAATAAGTGACTGCCAAGGGTACTGAGTACTTCACAGGGAACTCCAGAACATTGGTGTCTAGACACTTTCCTCTAGGCTGGGGACTTGAAACCTCTTCTAGGAAGCAGGGGATGGGGCTGGGGAGATCTGGGCAGCTTAGGAGGAATGACTCTAGAATACTAGCACCAAAGTCCCCCCCCAACCTTACTTAGATAACCCTAGAGGGAATTTCAAAGTTAATAAGCACTAACCATGCCCTTAGAGAATCCATCAGCATTTTAGCTCCCCCATCATGAGCAGAGGAGAAAAGGAAAGATACAAGCATCTGAATGCAGAGTTCCAAAGAATAGCAAGAAGAGATAAGAAAGCCTTCTTCAGCGATCAGTGCAAAGAAATAGAGGAAAAGAACAGAATGGGAAAGACTAGAGATCTCTTCAAGAAAATTAGAGATATCAAGGGAACATTTCATGCAAAGATGGGCTCGATAAAGGATAAAAATGGTCTGGACCTAACAGAAGCAGAAGATATTAAGAAGAGGTGGCAAGAATACACAGAAGAACTGTACAAAAAAGATCTTCAAGGCCCAGATAATCATGATGATGTGATCACTCATCTAGAGCCAGACATCTTGGAATGTGAAGTCAAGTGGGCCTTAGAAAGAATCACTATGAACAAAGCTAGTGGAGTGATGGAATTCCAGTGGAGCTGTTTCAAATCCTGAAAGATGATGCTGTGAAAGTGCTACACTCCATATACCAGCAAATTTGGAAAACTCAGCAGTGGCCACAGGACTGGAAAAGGTCAGTTTTCATTCCAATCCCAAAGAATTGCACTCATCTCACATGCTAGTAAAGTAATGCTCAAAATTCTCCAAGCCAGGCTTTAGCGATACGTGAACCGTGAACTTCCTGATGTTCAAGCTGGTTTTATAAAAGGCAGAGGAACCAGAGATCATTGGACCTAACAGAAGCAGAAGATATTAAGAAGAGGTGGCAAGAATACATGGAAGAACTATACAAAAAAAGATCTTCACGACCCAGATAATCATGATGGTGTGATTACTCGTCTAGAGCCAGATTCCTGGAATGTGAAGTCAAGTGGGCCTTAGAAAGCATCACTAAGAACAAAGCTAGTGGAGGTGATGGAATTCCAGTTGAGCTATTTCAAATCCTGAAAGATGATGCTGTGAAAGTGCTGCACTCAATATGCCAGCAAATTTGGAAAACTCAGCAGTGGCCACAGGACTGGAAAAGGTCAGTTTTCATTCCAATCCCAAAGAAAGGCAATGCCAAAGAATGCTCAAACTACCGCACAACTGCACTCATCTCACGTGCTAGTAAAGTAATGCTCAAAATTCTCCAAGCCAGGCTTCAGCAATACGTGAACCATGAACTTCCTGATGTTCAAGCTGGTTTTAGAAAAGGCAGAGGAACCAGGGATCAAATTGCCAACATCTGCTGGATCATGGAAGAAGCAAGAGAGTTCCAGAAAAACATCTATTTGTGCTTTATTGACTATGCCAAAGCCTTTGACTGTGTGGATCACAATAAATTGTGGGAAATTCTTTAAGAGATGGGAATACCAGACCACCTGACCTGCGTCTTGAGAAGTCTGTATGCAGGTCAGGAAGCAACAGTTAGAACTGGACATGGAACAACAGACTGGTTCCAAATAGGAAAAGGAGTCCATCAAGGCTGTATATTGTCACCCTGCTTATTTAACTTCTGTGCAGAGTACATCATGAGAAACACTGGACTGGAAGAAACACAAGCTGGCGTCAAGATTGCCGGGAGAAATATCAATAACCTCAGATATGCAGATGACACCACCCTTATGGTGGAAAGTGAAGAGGAGCTAAAAAGCCTCTTGATGAAAGTGAAAGAGGAGAGTGAAAATGTTGGCTTGCTGAACATTCAGAAAACGAAGATCATGGAGTCTGGTCCCATCACTTCATGGGAAATAGATGGGGAAACAGTGTCAGACTTTATTTTTGGGGGCTCTAAAATCACTGCAGATGGTGAGTACAGCCATGAAATTAAAAGACGCTTACTCCTTGGAAGAAAAGTTATGACCAACCTAGATAGCATATTCAAAAGCAGAGACATTACTTTGCCGACTAAGGTCCATCTAGTCAAGACTATGGTTTTTCCTGTGGTCATGTATGGATTTGAGAGTTGTACTGTGAAGAAAGCTGAGAGCCAAAGAATTGATGCTTCTGAACTGTGATGTTGGAGAAGACTCTTGAGAGTCCCTTGGACTGCATGGAGATCCAGCCAGTCCATTCTGAAGGAGATCAGCCCTGGGATTTCTTTGGAAGGAATAATGCTAAAGCTGAAACTCCAGTACTTTGGCCACCTTATGTGAAGAGCTGACTCATTGGAAAAGACTCTGATGCTGGGAGGGATTGGGGGCTGGAGGAGAAGGGGATGACAGAGGATTAGATGGCTGGATGGCATCACTGACTCGATAGACATGAGTCTGAGTGAACTCCCGGTGTTAGTAATGGACAGGGAGGCCTGGCGTGCTGTGATTCATGGGATCTCGAAGAGTGGGACACGACTGAATTACTGAACTGAACTGAACTGAAGGGTCTAAGATTGGGGTGGAGATGGGGAAACAAGTTCTATTGGGGAACACTATAAGAGAGCAGAATCCTCAGATGACAAGTAGGTTTTGGTTGAAACAAGCAGGTGATAGGACTTCCCTTGTGGTCCAGTGGCTGTAACTCCATGCTTCCAATGCAGAGGGCCCCGGGTTCAGTCCTGGTCAGGGAACTAGATTCCACATGCTGCAACTAAGACCTGATGCAGACAAATAAATAAACATTAAATTTAAAAAAGCAAGCAGGTGAAGAAATAGCTGAAAACGGTGTGTATAGTGGAGTTTGTTGGCAGTGGTTAGGGTTTCTGTAAAGACTGTGTGAGGTTCTGTTGGTGTCAGGGATGGGGACTGATAGCATTTGGCTGTCATATCTTAGGTGGAGATTAATATGTTCCACTGGCATCAGTAGTTGAGGAACCTGTGGCAATATGTGATCAGAGTGTTTATGAGGGCAAGTAACTGCGGAGATCTCTTGCTATCAGTAATTGGAAGGTTTGCTGGGATCAGTCCTTTTGGAATTAGGAAGGACCATGCTGGCTCAGTGATTGGGAAGCCAGTAACAGTTAGTGACAGGAGTTATAGGAATCAGTGACTGCAAGTTTGTGAGCTCAGAGATTGGTGACACTCGCAGATAATTGATTGGTGGTTTATGGCAGTGGGGATGATCTTTAAATGTTAAACAGACATGTTTGAATACATATGTATTAGCTTCAAAATTCTACAGTAGCTACCTAATAAGAGGAGAACTTTAACATGCTTTATTTAATTCCTTCTCCCCACCCACAACCAGTCTATGCCTGCTTATTTTTCTTACATCATACCTCTTGATTTTAGGGATTAAAATTTTAAAAAATTAATTAATTTATTTAGGCTGCACTGGGTCTTCATGGCTGCTTGAAGGCTTTCTTTCTCTAGTTGCATTAATTAGAGGCTGCTGTCTCATTTCAGTGCGTGGGCTTCTCACTGAGGTGGCTTTTCTTTTAGAGCAGCATGGGCTCTAGGGCATGTGAGTTTCAATAGCTGTGGCTCTCTGACTCCAGAGTGTGGGCTTGGTAGTTGGATCACATGGGCTTAGTTGTCCTGTGGCATGAATCTTACTGGATCAGGGATCAATCCTGTGTCCCCTGCACTGGCAGGCAGATTCTTTACCACGAGACCACCAGGGAAGTCCAGGGATATTTTTATAACAATTGCACAAGAAAGTTTATCAAGTGACTTGGATGTAACTAGACATTTTACTGGATTTTATTATCCATAGTTCTCTCTTGGATATTATTAAGTCTTTCCCAATCTCAAAATTATTCTGATCCAATTTTCCTTCTTTTAAAAATTATTCCTCTTCTCCTTTCTCTCCTCTTCCTACCACATTCCTGATTTTTCCCTCCCTTCTTCTCTTTATTTTTAAAGTACATCGGTAATATACTTTCCAAATCCTTACATACCTAAATATCTTACCTTTGCTTCCAAACAGAATTGATTTTTTGACTTCATAAAAACCGAGTGTCTCAATTCTTCTGCCTCAGAACTCTGTATCTGTAGTGTTTAGTTATAAAGATGAAGACTGATTCTAACATGTTTGTTTGTTGTAATTATCTTTCTCTTTGATAATCATATGGTATTTTTTAAAGTACCTTAGACTGAATGGCTTACAAACAGCAGAAGTTGATTTCTGACAGTTCTGGAGGCTACATGTCTGAGAGCACTTTGGGATCTGGTGACAGCTCTCTTCCAGGTTTCAGACTTCTCATTAGATCCTTACGTGGCAGAAAGAGCAGAGAGAGGAAGCACGCTTATAAGGGCACTGTTCCCACTCAGAAAACCCCACTCTCATAACCTCATCTAATTCTAATTTTCTCCGAAAAGCCCTGTCTCCTAACATCATCACATTGGAGGGCAAGGTTTCAATCATAAATTGGAGGGACACAAACATTCACCCCATTATAGGACATTTCTTAATGTGATTTTTGCCTCTCAAAAACAAAAGTGAGTAAAAAAATAACTTTATGACAAACAGTGAATGTACAAGGTAAGAACAAGTAATTATTATCTTGTCCAAATCTCTCACTGATGTGGATAACATTAGACTGAACTAGGAATGTGCTATTTTACAGGGATCGGTAACGTTCAATGATGTGACTATGGCCTTTACCAGGAAGGAATGGGAGCAACTAGATTCTGCTCAGAAAAGCCTATACAAGGATGTGATGCTGGAGAATTACAGCAACCTAGCCTCAATGGGTAAGGACAGTTCCTTTGTAATTCAAAGTATACTCACTCTTCTCTCTGATGCCCTTGATAAGTTTATCCTCAATTTTTATGAATCAAAAAGTTGTAATCCCTTTGGGTACTAGGCAGAATATGTGTGCTCCTGCCTTGAAAATGGAAGATCTACTCAGAAGGGGTATGTGGGCGTTGCACTGTGAAATTTCTGAAGCCACATATTCTTTTATGCTTTATAAGCTCTGAAACTCACATGTTAGGGATTGATTTCTGGGATATTTGTTGTTCTAACACTCAATTTCTGTCTCTTCTCATGAGTAGGGTATCAGGCTCTCAAACCAGACATGATATCCAAGTTGGAAAAAGGAGAAGAGCCATGGCTAGGGAAGGGGAAAAGACCCAAACAAGGTGGCTCAAGTGAAATAGCAAGAACCAAGGAAATAGGAGCCAGTGGAAGTAAGTTCCTAGTTTCTTGATGATAACTTTGGAATTCTTGCTTTCTCCCATACTTTTATTATTTACTGTTAAATGTATATATATCTATCTTTTCTTTCTACTGAAGGGTAGTTGATTTACCACGTTGTATTAGTTTCAGATGTACAGCAAAGTGATTCAGTTCTCATATATATATATATATATATATATATATATACACACCTTTTTTTAAAAAGATTCTTTTCCCTTATAGGTTATTACAAATTACTGAGTAAAGTTCCCTGTGCTACATAGTAGGTCCTTGTTGGTTTTCTATATTATATATAGTATATAATTATGTTAATCCCAAATTCTTAAATTAACCCCCCCCCCACCTTTTCCTCTTTGGTTATAGGTCTGTTTATGTTTTGTATCATTCATTTGTATCTTTTCTTTTTGGATTCCACATATAAGCAATATCAGATGATATTTGTCTTTCTCTGTCTGGTTTACTTCACTTAGTGTGATAATCTCTAGGTCCATCCATGTTGCCACAAATGGCATTTTTATTGGATGAGTAATATTCAGTTGTATAAATATACCACATCTTCTTTGTCTATTCATCTGTTGATGGAAATTTAGGTGCTTTCATGTCTTGGCTGTTGTAAATAGTGCTGCAATGAACATTGAGGTGCATGTATCTTTTCTCATTATGTCTTTCTCTAGATGTATGTCCAGGAGTGGGACAGAGGGATCATATGGTAGCTCTATTTTTAGTTTCTTAAGACACTTCCATATAGTTTTCCATAATGGCTGTACCAATTTACGTTCCCACTAACAGTGCTGGGGGGTTCCTTTTTCTCAACATCCTCTCTAGTATCTGTTATTTGTAGATTTTTTTTTGATGACGGCCATTCTCACTGGTGTGATGTGATACCTCATTGTGGTTTTGATTTGAATTTCTCTAATAATTAGTGGTGTTAAGTATCTTTTCATATGCCACCTGTATGTATTCTTTGGAGAAATGTCTATTTAGATCTTCTGTCCATTTTTTTGATTGGGTTGTTTGTTTTTTTTTGATATCGAGCTATATGAGCTGTCTGAATATTTTGCAGATTAAGCCCTTGTCAGTCACATCATTTGCAAAAATTTTCTCCCATTCCATAGGTTGTTTTTTTGTTTTATTAGTGGTTTCCTTTGCTGTGTAAAAACTTAATTTGGTCCTATTTGTTTATATTTTTGGTTTTATTTCCTTTACTCTAGGAGCAAGTCCAAAAAGAGATCACTGCGGTATATCAAAGAGTGTTCTGCCTGTGTTTTCCTCTAGGAGCTTTATAGTGTTTGGCCTTCTTCCCATTTTGAGTTTATTTTTGTATCTGGTGTTAAAGATGTCCTAAATTCATTCTTTTACAGGTATCTGTCCAGTTTCCTCGCACCGCTTATTGAAAAGACCCTCTTTTCTCCATTGTACATTCTTGACTCCTTTGTCATATATTAATTAACCATAGGTGCCTGGCTTTGGAATTCTTCAAAGAAAATTTGTTCTGAAATTCTTCTTAAAGGTCTTAATGGTCTTAAAGACCCTTGTTTCTTAACTGGGAAGTAGCAGTAGGAAAATATAAAAATCTCCCAGGGGAATAGGAGTTCAAACTACAAAGATTCTCTAACCTTGGAGATTCTAATATCTCTTCTTTCTGTGACCCTGCCCACATGGGAAGTCCTCATATGAGATTCACTATAGTTGTGAGTCAGTGTGATTTACGGGAATTTGCTTATAACACTTGTATCAGTCAACTTAGGCTAAGTTATGCCCCATTAAAGAAAGAACCCCCACCTCCCCAAATCTTGGTGTCCTACAAAAAGAAAGATTTGTTTCTTGCTCAGGCTGCTGTCCTTTCCCACATTATCTTGTGACCTACACTGAAAGAGCAGTCCCTATTTGGCAAAATCTGATCTCATTACAGAGGGAAAGAAGAAGGAATGGAACCATGTGATGAGTTAAAAATCACTGGATGTGGTAGATATCTCTTTCTTCTTAACATTTTATTGATCAGAGCAGGTCGCCTTTCCACTCCCAAATTCAACTGGGTAGGAATGGGAGGATTAAATGGTCATGCAGTGGGGCTGGGAGAAGTAATCTACAAGGAACGATAATGCAGTCTGCTACGCTACTTGGGTTATGTTAGGAAAAATGGTGAAAAACAGAGCTCTAAACCTTGGGCACCAGACAGTCAGATGCCTAACTGACCCATCTCTATATAGCCATCTTTCCTAATCTAGGCTTTCCATTGCTCAGTTTTGAGAAAGAGCAATGAACCCTTTTAATTGTTTTCTTAGCTAATCCCATTCCTGCTTACTCTTGCGACCCCATGGACTGCAGCCTGCAAGGCTCCTATGTCCATGGGATTCTCCAGACAAGAATACTGGAGTAGGTTGCCATTTCCTTCTCCAGGGGATCTTCCTGACCCAGGAATCGAAACCAGGTCTCCTGCATTGCAGGCATATTCTTTACTGACTGAGTTATGAGGGGAACCTTTACCTCTCAAAAGCAGTGCTTTTTAAAATTATCCCCCTTTTCCTAATATCCTCAGCTTTTCTACCTTTGTTCACCCACACTCTGAGACCCTATAGTATCAAATTTCTCTCCTTAGGTATTTAGACACTCTTAAATCTGTACTCTTTCCAAATCTCTTGGCATGATGCTCCTGCCCCTCATCACTTTCCATTTCCCCACTTTTTCTGTCAAATGCTCTAGACCTATGGTCAATACCACCATCATTATTTCCATTTCCTCCCTAACCCTTGCAGTTCAGTTAAGTTCAATTCAGTTGCTCAGTCATGTCTGACTCTTCTCGACTTCATGGACTGTAGCACACCAGGCTTCCGTGTCCATCACCAACTCCTGGGGCTTACTCAAACTCATATCTTATCGAGTCAGTGATGCCATCCAACCATCTCATCCTCTGTCATTCCCTTCTCCTCCTGCCTTCATTCTTTCCAAGCTCATCAGGGTCTTTTCAAATAAGTCAGTTCTTCCCATTAGATGGCCCAAGTTTTGGAGTTTCAGCTTCAACATCAGTCATTCCAATGAATATTCAAGACTAATTTCCTTTAGGATGGACTGGTTGGATCTCCTTGCAGTCCAAAGGGGCTCTCAAGAGTCTTCTCCAACACCACAGTTCAAAAGCATCAATTCTTCAGCACTCAGCTTTCTTTATAGTTCAACTCTCACATCCATACATGACTGCTGGAAAAACCATAGCTTTGACCAGACAGACCTTTGTCGGCAAAGTAATGTCTCTGCTTTTTAATAAGCTGTCTAGTTTGGTCTAACTTTTCTTCCAAGGAGCAAGTGTCTCTTAATTTCATTGCTGCAGTCACCATCTGCAGTGATTTTGGAACCCAAAGAAATAAAGTCTGTCACTGTTTCCACTATTTCCCCATATATTTGCCATGGAGTGATGGGACCAAATGCCATGATCTTAGTTTTCTGAATCTTGTCCAGATAAAGCTCTAATTCCTTGTCTTATATTTTACTTCCTTACAGGATAGCTCATTCTCAGATGATCAGAAGTTGAAAGCTTTATCTTTCTTCCTAAATTACAGCTTCCTCTCACTTTCCCTGTTTTTATCAGTGTTAAATTTTAGACCTGTCTACCATGGAATTCCCATGAACCTTTGCTCTCTGTGCTCTCTTTTACTATTCTTTCCTTAGTTCCTGTTTTTTTTCTTTTTTCTCAATTCTGACTGACATCACTCAAATCAGATTCATATTATCCCATTCCTAAATTGCCCCAATTCTTAGGTAGACTTCCTAACTTCCTCCCATAGAAAAATAATTCATCTAAGATGTTGCCACCAAATGTTAAAACATAGTTATTATATACCACTACAGCCCCCCAAAAAAGCAAAGGCAAGAAAGGCCTTCTCCATTCCCAAAGAAAGGCAGTTCTAAAGAATGTTCAAACTACTGCACAATTGCACTCATTTCACACATTAGTAAGTAATGCTCAAAATTCTTCAAGAGAGGCTTCAACAGTACATGAACTTCCAGATGTTCAAGCTAGATTTAGAAAAGGCAGAGGAACAGAGATCAAATTGCCAACATTTGTTGGATCATAGAAAAAGCAAGAGAATTCCAGAAAAACATTTACTTTTGCTTTATTGACTACACCAAAGCCTTTGACTGCATGGATCACAACAAACTGGAAAATTCTGAAAGAGATGGGAATACCAGATCCGCTGACCTGCCTCCTGAGAAAACTGTATGCAGATCAGGAAGCAACAGTTAGAACCAGACATGGAACAATGGACTGGTTCCAAATTGGGAAAGGAGTAGGTCAAGGCTGTATACTGTCACCCTGTTTATTTAACTTATGTGCAGAGTACTTCAGACTTCCCTGATAGCTCAGTTAGAAAATATCATGGTATCTGGTCCCATCACTTCATGGCAAATAGATGGGGAAACAATGGAAACAGTGACAGATTTTATTTTCTTGGGCTCCAAAATCACTGCAGATGTTGACTGCTGACATGAAATTAAAAGACGTTTGCTCCTTGGAAGAAAACCTAGGCAGTATATTAAAAAACAGAGACATTATTTTATTGATAAGGGTCTGTATAGTCAAAGATATGCTTTTTCCAGTAGTCACGTATGGATGTGAGAGTTGGACCATAAAGAAAGCTGAGTATCGATGAATTGATGCTGTCTCTTATACACATCTAGATGTGTATAAGAGACAGGTGTTAAGTATCTTTTCATATGCCACCTGTATGTATTCTTTGGAGAAATGTCTATTTAGATCTTCTGTCCATTTTTTTGATTGGGTTGTTTGTTTTTTTTTGATATCGAGCTATATGAGCTGTCTGAATATTTTGCAGATTAAGCCCTTGTCAGTCACATCATTTGCAAAAATTTTCTCCCATTCCATAGGTTGTTTTTTTGTTTTATTAGTGGTTTCCTTTGCTGTGTAAAAACTTAATTTGGTCCTATTTGTTTATATTTTTGGTTTTATTTCCTTTACTCTAGGAGCAAGTCCAAAAAGAGATCACTGCGGTATATCAAAGAGTGTTCTGCCTGTGTTTTCCTCTAGGAGCTTTATAGTGTTTGGCCTTCTTCCCATTTTGAGTTTATTTTTGTATCTGGTGTTAAAGATGTCCTAAATTCATTCTTTTACAGGTATCTGTCCAGTTTCCTCAGCACCGCTTATTGAAAAGACCCTCTTTTCTCCATTGTACATTCTTGACTCCTTTGTCATATATTAATTAACCATAGGTGCCTGGCTTTGGAATTCTTCAAAGAAAATTTGTTCTGAAATTCTTCTTAAAGGTCTTAATGGTCTTAAAGACCCTTGTTTCTTAACTGGGAAGTAGCAGTAGGAAAATATAAAAATCTCCCAGGGGAATAGGAGTTCAAACTACAAAGATTCTCTAACCTTGGAGATTCTAATATCTCTTCTTTCTGTGACCCTGCCCACATGGGAAGTCCTCATATGAGATTCACTATAGTTGTGAGTCAGTGTGATTTACGGGTTCCAAGGAGCAAGTGTCTCTTAATTTCATTGCTGCAGTCACCATCTGCAGTGATTTTGGAACCCAAAGAAATAAAGTCTGTCACTGTTTCCACTATTTCCCCATATATTTGCCATGGAGTGATGGGACCAAATGCCATGATCTTAGTTTTCTGAATCTTGTCCAGATAAAGCTCTAATTCCTTGTCTTATATTTTACTTCCTTACAGGATAGCTCATTCTCAGATGATCAGAAGTTGAAAGCTTTATCTTTCTTCCTAAATTACAGCTTCCTCTCACTTTCCCTGTTTTTATCAGTGTTAAATTTTAGACCTGTCTACCATGGAATTCCCATGAACCTTTGCTCTCTGTGCTCTCTTTTACTATTCTTTCCTTAGTTCCTGTTTTTTTTCTTTTTTCTCAATTCTGACTGACATCACTCAAATCAGATTCATATTATCCCATTCCTAAATTGCCCCAATTCTTAGGTAGACTTCCTAACTTCCTCCCATAGAAAAATAATTCATCTAAGATGTTGCCACCAAATGTTAAAACATAGTTATTATATACCACTACAGCCCCCCAAAAAAGCAAAGGCAAGAAAGGCCTTCTCCATTCCCAAAGAAAGGCAGTTCTAAAGAATGTTCAAACTACTGCACAATTGCACTCATTTCACACATTAGTAAGTAATGCTCAAAATTCTTCAAGAGAGGCTTCAACAGTACATGAACTTCCAGATGTTCAAGCTAGATTTAGAAAAGGCAGAGGAACAGAGATCAAATTGCCAACATTTGTTGGATCATAGAAAAAGCAAGAGAATTCCAGAAAAACATTTACTTTTGCTTTATTGACTACACCAAAGCCTTTGACTGCATGGATCACAACAAACTGGAAAATTCTGAAAGAGATGGGAATACCAGATCCGCTGACCTGCCTCCTGAGAAAACTGTATGCAGATCAGGAAGCAACAGTTAGAACCAGACATGGAACAATGGACTGGTTCCAAATTGGGAAAGGAGTAGGTCAAGGCTGTATACTGTCACCCTGTTTATTTAACTTATGTGCAGAGTACTTCAGACTTCCCTGATAGCTCAGTTAGAAAATATCATGGTATCTGGTCCCATCACTTCATGGCAAATAGATGGGGAAACAATGGAAACAGTGACAGATTTTATTTTCTTGGGCTCCAAAATCACTGCAGATGTTGACTGCTGACATGAAATTAAAAGACGTTTGCTCCTTGGAAGAAAACCTAGGCAGTATATTAAAAAACAGAGACATTATTTTATTGATAAGGGTCTGTATAGTCAAAGATATGCTTTTTCCAGTAGTCACGTATGGATGTGAGAGTTGGACCATAAAGAAAGCTGAGTATCGATGAATTGATGCTTTTGAATGTGGTGTTAGAGAAGACTCTTGAGAGTCCCTTGGACTGGAAGGAGATCCAACCAGTCCATCCTAAAGGAAATCAGTCCTGAATATTCATTGGAAGGACTGATGCTGAAGCTGAAACTCCAATACTTTGGCCACCTGAGGGGAAGAACTGACTCATTAGAAAAGACCCTGATGTCGGGGAAGATTGAAGGCAGGAGGAGAAGGGGATGACAGAGGATGAGATAGTTGGATGGCATCACTGATTCAATGGACATGAGTTTGAGCAAGTTCTAAGAGTTAGTGATGGACAGGGAAGCCTGGCATGTTGCATTCCATGGGGTTGCAAAGAGTTGGACACAACTGAGTGACTGAACTGAACTGAATAGCCCCCAAATTAGCAGAATATCCACAATATCTTTTTAAATTTTTTCTAACTCTGAGTTTTCAAGACTCCACGAATTTCTCAAGGCCGGTGGGACCAGTCTGTCAAATGACAAATGAAGATAATTCATAGTTTTTGATTCATCCATTCATGGCTCCAGTTTTGGCTGTCTTCACTTTTCTTGCTGATGCTTGGTGTTACAACTAAAAATATTCCTAAGTCATTTAATATGTGCATTCTTATCATTGCTGCAGTGACTATTCTCGGTTTAAGTTCTTACTATTATCTTCGGAGGTTCTTCAAGGAAGGACTATTTTCTGTTCCCTCCAATGACTGCTGGTTCTAGTAAGTTCCATGCTTTGGTTTCTGAAGTTACAGTCATTTTAGCTTAAAATTTATGTCTTAATTACTGCCTCAAGTTCAGGACAGGCTTATAGCCTTAATTACATGCTCTGCCAGACCAGACTCCCCTAGTATTATCCTACCATTGTACCAGTTAACTAGTTAAGAGTCTCCTCTCCTCCCCATGGTAAATTTCTCTTGTGGTGATATATATTTTTTTCAACTGTCAATTGGGACCAGCCAAATCATCATTGTAAGAGGTTCTTATAAGGTTATATCTCAAGAGGAAAGGTTTGAGTTTTGATCCCTTTCTTCCCAGGAGGTGATTTGCCTCCATCTTTCCCAGCATCTTGGGGCATTGGAAGATACAGCCTTTGTCATGCTACAGAAAAGTTCTTGTTATAGTCTTTCTCTCAGGATGCTTGCATCACTTAAAATTTCCTAAATGAAAAAGCAGCTGGCAACTCCAGTTCTTCCTACTATATCTATCAGTTCAGTTCATTTCAGGTCTGTCACTCAGTCATGTCCGACTCTTCGCGACCCCATGAATAGCAGCACGCCAGGCCTCCCTGTCCATCACCATCTCCCGGAGTTCACTCAGACTCACGTTCATTGAGTCTGTGATCCCATCCAGCCATCTCATCCTCTATTGTCCCCTTCTCCTCCTGCCCCCAATCCCTCCCAGCATCAGTCTTCCAGTGAGTCAACTCTTCACATGAGGTGGCCAAAGTACTGGAGTTTCAGCTTCAGCATCATTCCTTCCAAAGAAATCTCAGGGCTGATCTCCTTTAGATTGAACTGGTTGGATCTTCTTGCAGTCCAAGGGACTCTCAAGAGTCTTCTCTAATACCACAGTTCAAAAGCATCAGTTCTTCGGTGCTCAGCCTTCTTCACAGTCCAACTCTCATATCCATACATGACCACAGGAAGAACCATAGCCTTGACTAGATGGACCTTAGTCAGCAAAGTAATGTCTCTGCTTTTGAATATACTATCTAGGTGGGTCATAACTTTTCTTCCAAGGACTAAGCGTCTTTTAATTTCATAGCTGCAATCACCATATGCAGTGATTTTGGAGCCCCCCCAAATAAAATCTGACACTGTTTCCACTGTTTCCCTGTCTATTTCCCATGAAGTGATGGGACCAGATGCCATGATCTTTGTTTTCTGAATATTGAGCTTTAAGCCAACTTTTTTGCTTTCCTCTTTCGCTTTCATCAAGAGGCTATTTAGTTCTTCACTTTCTGCTCTGAAGTTATTGATATTTCTCCCAGCAGTCTTGATTCCAGCTTGTGTTTCTTCCAGTCCAGTGTTTCTCATGATGTACTCTGCATAGAAGTTGAATAAACAAGGTGACAGTATACAGCCTTGATGTACTCCTTTTCCTATTTGGAACCAGTCTGTTGTTCCATGTCCAGTTCTAACTGTTGCTTCCTGACCTGCATACAGGTTTCTCAAGAGGCAGGTTAACTGGTCTGGTATTCCCATCTCTTAAAGAATTTTCCACAGTTTATTGTGATCCACACAGTCAAAGGCTTTGGTATAGTTAATAAAGCAGAAGTAGATGTTTTTCTGGAGCTGTCTTGTTTTTTCCATGATCCAGCGGATGTTGGCAATTTGATCCCTGGTTCCTCTGCCTTTTCTAAAACCAGCTTGAACATCAGGAAGTTCACGGTTCACGTATTGCTGAAGCCTGGCTTGGAGAATTTTGAGCATTACTTTACTAGCATGTGAGATGAGTGCAGTTGTGCGGTAGTTTGAGCATTCTTTGGCATTGCCTTTCTTTGGGATTGGAATGAAAACTGACCTTTTCCAGTCCTGTGGCCACTGCTGAGTTTTCCAAATGTATACTTATAAAAATTGATCTACTCTATGGGAACAAATCTCTTAGAAGTTCTCCATAAAAGAAATGGCATTTCCCAGCCATATATTCAAACACCATAACTCCTTTCTGTTTGAACCCAGTTTTTACTTTATCCATGTAATGTTCTTTCACTACTAAAATGACTATTTACTTTTAATCTTTTTTTTTCCTCTGAAATCATGGGGACTCATATCTGTTTCTCCCTTTGAGTCTCTTTAATTCGTCTCCTGAAGCTTTCTCTGTTTTTTCCATGTCCATAGTTGATAAAGGCCACCCCCAAAATGGTGGTCCTAGCTCCTGAGTTTGGGTTTTACATATGTAGTGTCCATATCTAGCTAATAGAAGTCTTCAGGCTTCAATTCTAAGTTCTTAGGAAAATTGTTGGATAGCTAGGGTTGATGTTTACTGTTGTCCAATCAGTTGCTTTCAACCCGAAGTTGGATCATATACTAAAAACATGGCTGCTTACATGTGTCAGTTTGAGTTTGGTCTCAGAGAACAGAAGCCTGGCTTGAGAAGATAGCTCAGAATGTATAACTGTATAGTGTATGGAGGAAAGAATGTGAGCAGTTGCTTACAGTTGGGAATTAGCTTAAAGTTTATAATTGGCAATTAGAGTGACCTGACAGGAAGGTGTGCTCCATAGTAAACTACTGGAAAACAAGTGTTTGTGTAGACTACAAATCCAATGTCATAAAGATTATTTGCCAGTCTCATTACTGTGAATTTTATAATATGGTAAAAAGCATCAGGTAACTTGGAGGAGGAGCTTCCCCAGTGGCTTAGTGGTAAAAAATGTGCCTACAGTGCAGGAAATGCAGATGACATGGGTTCATTCCCTGGGTCAGGAAGAACCCCTGCAGGAGGGAAGGGCAACCCAGTCCAGTACTCTTGTCTGGAAAATCCCATGGACAGAGGAGCCTGGTGGGCTACAGTCCATAGAGTTGAAAGAGTCAAACACTCTTTAGCATGAGTCAGATGTGTTTTAGTACAGGAATGTCATTATTATATTAATCGTAGGTGGGAGCAGTAGAACATCCTTTTGTTCTTAATCCCTCAGTCACCTGTATACAGTACTCTTGGATGAGCTTACTTATTTTCTCCTATTTTGGCTCTTTGGGAAGCAATACAAAAGTTTACTTGTGCTATCCTAAGTAAATAGAGGAATTTATTATAAGGCCTTTTGTAACCTAAGAGATGGTACTTCAGCCAGCGACTAGAGCCAGTACTAGAAAGCCGTTAGGAATTGGGATTATGTAAATGATCTCTTTGAGAACACATAATCTTACATCTCTGCTTTTCTGTGGATATATGCTTTATTCTTTGTGCTGATGAACTTTCAATTTACATAGGAAAGATATGGCTTTATAATACTTGTCATATCTTTTTAAAATTTAGCACCCAGTGGAAACTGACTATAGAGTCCAAATTTTTACAAGGTATACTCTTATTGGACATCTTGACTTGAGCCAGCTGTCCCTGACTGTGACTACAGAGATTTGGATGAATATAGTATAGGCTGTTGGAGACAAGCACTATGCATGGATTTGCAGTTATTAATGCTGGGAAGTTTGGGCTGAGGAGAGACTTCAAAAAGTGTCAGCTAAAACTACAAGCTCTTTTAGCTTCATCTCTTTCCAATTTGCTGCTTTTTGTGTTTATTTCATCTTTTAGCCCAGGTTGAAGGGCATATTTATAAACAGTCAAAATTTTTTCTAATCACCATTGTCAATTTTCTTTTTCTGTCTTTACTACAGCACTTTCCCCCTCAAGTCCAAAATGACAGGAATGTTTGCACTTGATATTTCATTCGCTTTAGGAAACTTTGTTGTTGTTGTTGTTGTTCAGTTGCTAAGTCATGTCTGATTCTTTGTGAACTCATGGATTGCAGCATGCCAGACTTCCTTGTCCTTCACTATCTCTTGGAGTTTGCTCAAACTTATGTTCATTGATTCGGTGATGCTATCCACCATCTCATTCTCATCCCCTTCTCCTCCTGCCCTCAGTCTTTCCCAGGATCAGGGTCTTTTCCAAGACCTTTAGGATACTAGGCTCAAATAAAGATTCAACCCCACAACAGGGCATTTCTTTATAAGTAAGTAAATAAAGTCACTCAGTCATGTCCAACTCTTTGCGACCCCATGGACTGTAGCCTACCAGGCTCCTCCCTCCCTGGGATTCTCTAGGCAAGAATACTGGAGTGGGTTGCCATTTCCTTCTCCAGGGGATCTTCCCAACCCAGGGATCGAACCTGGGTCTCCTGCATTCCAGGCAGACACTTTAACCTCTGAGCCACCAGGGAAATAAGTTATATTCAAAAATATAAAAGTGCAAAGATTCACGAGAGTGTCTCATTGAATTTCACTTTAGAAGAAGTCCATCGAGATGATGACCAGCTAAAGAACCACCAGAAATCTCAAAACAAAATCCTTAGGGAAGTTGCATTCAAGAAAACAACTCTGACTAAGAAAAAGAGCCGTGAACGTAGTTCATTGTGGAAAAAAAATGTGAGTACAAAATATATTCCTTCAAAAAGAAAGCTTCTTAAATTTGATTCACATGGAAAGAATTTAGACTTACCTGGTGACCTAAGAAACTGTGCAGAAAAGAAATCTGATATAGCTAAAGAGCATAAGAAATCATTCAGTCATAGCTTATCTGATACAAAGAAAGACAAAAATCAAATTGGAAAAAAATGTGAGAAATCATCTACCTATAGCTCATCTAATGGGCCTGACAAAACTCAAACTGAAAAGAAATATACTGAACAGGACAAAATTCAAAATGGAGAAGAACATGAGAAATCATCCAGCCATTGCTCATCTCTTACTAAGCATGAAAAAACTCAGAGTAAAGTGAAACCCTATGAATGTAATGAATGTGGGAAGGTTCTCAGCCATAAACAAGGACTTACTGACCATCAGAGAATTCATACAGGGGAAAAACCATATGAATGTGATGAATGTGGGATAGCCTTTAGCCAAAAATCACACCTTGTTGTACACCAGAGAACTCATACTGGAGAAAAACCATATGAGTGTGTTCAGTGTGGCAAAGCCCATGGTCATAAACATGCTCTCACTGACCATCTGAGAGTTCATACTGGAGAAAAACCCTATGAATGTACTGATTGTGGGAAAACCTTCAGACATAGCTCGAACCTTATGCAACATGTGAGATCTCATACAGGTGAGAAGCCCTATGAATGTAAGGAATGTGGAAAGTCTTTTAGGTATAACTCATCTCTTACTGAACATGTGAGAACACTACAGGTGAAATACCATATGAATGTAATGAATGTGGAAAAGCCTTTAAGTATAGTTCATCTCTTACTAAACATATGAGAATTCATACAGGTGAGAAACCCTTTGAATGTAATGAATGTGGGAAAGCTTTCAGTAAGAAGTCACACCTCATTATACATCAAAGAACTCACACTAAAGAGAAGCCCTATAAATGTAATGAGTGTGGAAAAGCCTTTGGACATAGCTCATCTCTTACTTACCATATGAGAACTCATACAGGTGAAAGTCCATTTGAATGCAATCAGTGTGGGAAGGCTTTCAAACAAATTGAAGGTCTTACTCAACATCAGAGAGTTCATACTGGGGAGAAACCCTATGAATGTAATGAATGTGGGAAAGCTTTTAGCCAAAAGTCACACCTCATTGTACATCAGAGAACTCATACAGGGGAGAAACCCTATGAATGTAATGAATGTGGAAAAGCCTTCAATGCAAAGTCACAACTTGTAATACATCAGAGATCCCACACTGGAGAGAAACCTTATGAATGTAATGAATGTGGGAAAGCCTTCAAACAAAATGCATCCCTTACCAAACATATGAAAACTCATTCAGAAGGGAAAGCTCATGAGTGACATTAGTGTGGGAAATCTGAACAAAGGTTTCATTTAAACTTATAAGTATTCTGAACTTAAAGGATGTTAGAAAGCCTTTAATAAGAAGTCACACCTTGTTACACATAAGAGAATTTGAAAATGAATCTTCACATAGAAGAAATGAATGGAGAGTTTAAATTTGATACTAAACCTTTTATATAAAATAGTTATAAATGATCTATATATTCAGACTGAAATATAAAGCTTTAAAAATTGTTAATAAATACTCAGTACACTAGAGAACCAGATTACATATTCTGACAATTCCTGAGTGGCTAGAGTATTGTGTCCTTAAGCACCATGTATGAGAATTAAGTTTGATATCTGTTTAGTGCCATGTATAAACATCTGTGACTGTTGGTATAAGCTTCATCTTTGATACTATCACCTAGTCTTTGTATTATCAGAAAACTTCATAAGAGGATTATTATTTATATAAAATGTTAATGCAAAATTAAGAGAAAATGAAAGAAATCAGCTGAGGACACACAGGTGCCAATAGGGAATGCTGTCAAAGATACGTTGTTGAGTGAAAGAAGCAAGTTGCTTAACTATGTATATAGTTTGTTGCCATCTATGTACAAAAGCGTGTGTGTGTTTGCACGTCTGTCCATGTGCATGTATGTATTAATATGTTTATATACATGTATTTATCTTTGTGTGTGTATGTATGTGTATATGTATATACATATTTTTATGTAAATAGATTGGTTTGAAAAAATACAGAAGAAACTTAAGGGTTGCCTTTGGGCACAGGCATATAGAAATGAGGTCTGTGATGAGAGAGAGCTCCTCTTTATACTGCTTAAATTTTAAAATTATGTACATATATTATTTTCACAATTAAAATCCTTTTAATATATATAAATCAACACTAATGAAAATTTTCCCTGAACCCACTCTATGATGTGATTTGACTAAGTAAAAGTTTCTAGGCTTATTCATAAATGAGCATATGGTATTAAATTTGATATTGAATTCACAAAGGCTTTT